>JAANYP010004357.1:208061-278061 GCA_020465985.1 Centrapalus pauciflorus
GGAGGGCTTGGGGATCTTGGTGGGCTGACTGTAATGTGGGATTATTTTAGTGATGGGGGAGCTTGGATGGATGAGAGTATGTCTTCCTGTTGGGCTCTGGGTGGTGAATTCAGGAAATCGAAGGAAGAGGATGAGGATTTTTTGGTTGGAGAGTCAGGTTCAGGCTTAGGAATTAAAAGTGGTTGGTTGTCCTCGGTATCAGAATCTGAATCAGAAACTAATATGATTTCAACCTTCTCGTGTGGCTCCTCAAATTCTAGCATGGCTGTCATTGGATCCAGTGAAGCTGGACCCTCGACCATCGGCTCGTCTTCTATTAGCATGTACTCCTGAGGCTCTTGTGACTTTTCCCCCGACCCCTGAAATTCAGACCCCTCGGCGGTCTCTGCTCCCCCTATACCCAGCATGGGCTCCTCAAATTGTACTTTTCTGCGCTTCTCCCCCTCATGACGATCAGGGTCGTCCTGGTCGTCATGTTTTCTTTTGGGGGCTTCGGCCTGAGTGCGGCACTGAAGATCTATAACCGCCGACTCAAGGCGATCCATCCTTGAGTTTAGCTGGTCTTGGACTTGAAGGATTAGGCGATTAAGTGCGTCCAGTTTGTCAGAGAGCTCCGCCATTTGAAGTTGGACTGAATGGGATCCTGGTGAGGGGCCGGCTTCGGAGGCGACACCCTTACCCTTTATAAGAGAAAGAAGGGCGGTATGTCGTTCCTCGGCTGCCTCCCTTTGGGCGTCCAGGTCAGCCCGGGTGATAACGCCGGCAGCACGTAAGGCTGCCGTTAACATCTCCAAGTTGATGGGGAGATGGCCGGAAGTGGACAGCGTAGATTGAGCCACTCCCGGTCTTCCTTCCGTCATCTCTGGCTCCACTACGGGATGCTCAGATCTGGAAGTCTCGGGAGCTGCCACGGAGGCAGCTCTTGGGGATGCCACAAAGGCATCGTGCACGGTGTCTATTTGTGGGGATGGAATCGTGGGCGAAGGAAGTTCGGTCACGTGGGGAGGAGTGTGACATCTTTCAACACCGCCACTCTCCGAATGAGAGGGCGATGGCGTATGTGGAAGATCCCCGTGGAATGAAGTGGTTTCCCTTTGAGGGGAAACCAAGTGGATGGTTGGGGTTGTGGCGACCGCTGGACTAACGGTCTTATGAAGTGGTGTCCGGCTGATAGGGCTTGGCTCACCCTCAGATAATATATCCCTCGGCCTTATGACAGAGACGGTTCGTTCAGAATCCGCCGTCTCTGCCGTTTCACCTACGACTCCCTCCCTTACACGCTCAGCCTCCCTCTCACCATAACCCAGTGATTGTTGTACATCCATCCTTTCTCCCTCGTTCTCACTATCTTGCTGCTCACCTTCGGACTGGTTAGTCTCAGTCGATTCAGACTGAGACTCATCCGGATAATTTTCTCTCATATATTCCCTTACCCGATCTGTACCCCTCGACCTTGTCAGAGTCGATAATGGAATCTTCATTACCTATACCGTCGGTGCCCCCTTTGGCAAAGTCAGTTTCTGGATAGCGACGGTTGGATAGACATCAGCTTCTGGACGCTCATGAATGTCTTCGTCCTGATCCATGGCGTATTGTATGATGAGCTGAAGGAATCATTGATAGGGGACATACTTGCGTCCTTTCTTCGTGCTCCTTTCCACGTGGACTCTTCTTAATTCTTCAAAGATGAAAGCCGCATAGTCCACGTGTCGGTCGTAGGCAAAGCCAGCAAACATGGCTAAAACCTGGGCCGATGCTGAGTCATGACCAGAATGTTTGGCTGTCAGGCACTTGTTGAGCACATCGAAGAGAATCCTCCAGTGGGACTGAAGGTTTTTGGTGCGAAAGTCGGATGGTTTGGTAAGGGGTCCATCATACCCTAGGGTTTGAATTTCAGATAGGGCTTCTGAGACGGATGGGTTTGGATCGAACGAGTCAAGGGAGGGAATATAGTCTTGGATGGGAAGACGAAGAATGTGACGGATGGCTGCGGTTGTGACTTTGACTGGAACGCAGTCAATGGTGGAGGTGAAGTGAGGTTCGGGGTCGGTTATGAATTGGAGCCTGTTCCAGAATTGTTGTAGGTAAATCTGGAGAACGGCTATGGCTGTGGAAAGGGCATAATATATGGGATGGCGGGTGAGAATGTCAAAGGCAAGGGTTTGCGATTCTTTCGGAAGGATAGAGACGTCGAGTTGCCAGTTGTGGGGGATAAACTCGACAAACTCGGCGCTCGGCAGGATGGCTTCCTCGGGTAACTGAGCGTTATTATTTGGGATAGGAGGGTGGGGAATGGTAAGAACAATTGCGGGATCCATTTTCCTGCAAAGTGCAACAAAGTTAGAATCATAAGACCTGATATGATAATGCATTGATGTGAAGTCTGGATGAGGGTGAAATAGAAATTGTCTGATCTGTTTAACATCGGGTCTTTATTAGCAGAATAAAATTCCACTAAAAAAGTCCAAAGTCAATCGTTAAGAGACCGATGTTAGATAAGACCGTTTCACTCAAACACTGATCCTAACTCTAATCAATGGTGCACTAGGATGGAACTATTTTTGAGATTTTTAATTTATATGAAGATGCAGAAATGGGAAACATGAAAAATGAAAAATTAAAAAAAATGCTAAGTGTTGGATTTCGGATGGTCCGAATTCGGATGAACAGTGTCATCGAATTCGGATACGTCCGAAATTGAATGATGCATGAATGAGGTGGGGGAACCGAATTCGGATGAGGTGATACATGGGGACCGAATTCGGATGATGTGATACATGGGGACCGAATTCGGATGATGTGATATATGGGGACCGAATTCGGATGATGGTCCGAAGTGTAGTTCATGATATGAATGAGGGTAGTCCGAATTCGGATGTGGTGTGAACACGGTCCGAATTCGGATTTTGACTTGTGAAAATACATGCAATGAAATGAAGGTGTCCCAATTTCGGATGGTACCTGGAATTCGGATGAGGACCGAATCCGGGTATCATCCGAATTCGGATGCATAGTAGTGAACATACTTAGACAATTTTTCAATTTTGAAAATTTTGACCCTGATGTGATGGTCCGAATTCGGATCAACAGTGAACCGAATTCGGATCAACAGTGGTCCGAAGTGTGATTTTATACTTTGAAAAATTTTGAAAATATACTAAGTCGGACATCCGAATTCGGGTGGTGGTCCGAATTCGGACATCCGAAACTGCATGAGTGCAGTTAATGTTCATGCAAGATATAAACGTGAACAGTTAAAATCCTACTGAAAATGCATGAAATTACAGATCCTATACTGAAATAACCTAAGGAACATTTTATATAACTACAACTAAGAAGTAATAATACATTAAACTACCTAAAAGAAAGAAAAAACGAAAAGAAAAAAGCTAACTAAAAAAAGAAATTCAAACTCACAATATATGATGTTAAACACTAAAATAAAGATAGAAATGGTTTACCTGGAAGTGCCGAAGATGGAAAATGCAAGAAAAACTGAAGAAAATGGTTGAGTAAAAGCTTGAAATCGGCAACAATGGTGGTTTTGGGCGGTGACTATCGACCGAGAGAGAGAAAGAAGAAGATATTTCTTGAAGATGAAGGAAGTGCTGTTGTTGACCGTTTGACCCCCCATATATACTCGCGTGGGTCGCGGGTCGGGTCAAAAGAGATCCGTGCCCAAAAAGGAATTTGGGCCGGCGGATTCATTTCACAACACACACACACACTTGATGACTTTGGGCTTATTAAAAAATTGAAACAAGAAAAAAAAAATGGGCCAAAAATATTCCATCTTTTTGTGATTTTCTTTGAAACAAAAATGAGCAAAAACAAAGTAAAAATATTTTTGATATTTTTCTGAAATAAAAATAAAGTAAGATAAAATAAAGTAAATTGAAATATTTTTGGCTTTTTGATAAATTTGAAAATTAAAATCTTTTTGTGATTTTCTGACATATTAAATTAAACTCAAGATTAAATTAAAAATTAAGACCAACCTAAAATTTAAACTTTAACTATAAAAGAAACAAAGAGAAACATAGAATTATAAAATTAAAAATCCTAACTCTACTCCCCCTCAAATAAATACCGATCCTTTTTCCATTTCCTTTTTTCAGATTTTACACGCGACAACCCTTCTTTAAGCCTTACAAATACCGACAAACCTGGATATTGTTTGCATCCCACTCCATGATGAACAAGTCACACAGCAATTTATCAGGATCATTAATTATTAAAAATATACGCAGATAAGGAAAGATTGATTTTCAATCTTGTGACATACTCCTTAAATTTAAATAACAGTTATTTTCTAAAATAAAGGAATTTCAATCATGATAGATTGAAATAGAATTATTTAAGACAATATCTGATATTTAATTAGAAGGTGGATTCAACATGCCGATATGAGATACTAAAAACCGAAAACGAGGTTCGTCTAAAGCTTTAGTAAATATATCCGCTAGTTGGTATTCTGTGCCAACAAAATACAACTCAATGGTTCCCTTTTCAACATGATCTTTAATAAAATGATACCTGATATCTATGTGTTTTGTACGAGAGTGCTGCACGGGATTGCAAGAGATGGCAATTGCACTTCGAAAATCACAGTAAATAGGGATATTGGTGAGTGAGAACCATAATCGCGTAATTGTGTTCTCATCCACAGCACTTGAGAGCAACAGCTTGCAGCTGCTACATACTCAGCCTCAGCTGTGGATGTGGATACACAATTCTGCTTTTTGGAAGAACAACTCACCGGTCTATCGCCTAAGAACTGTATTCCTCCCGATGTGCTTTTTCTGTCCACTCTACAACCTGCAAAATCAGCATCTGAAAACGCGGTAAGATCGAAATCGGTTCCCTTTGGATACCATAGACCAAGTTCGGGTGTACCCTTAAGATAACGAAAAATGCGTTTTACCGCAGTTAGGTGTGATTCTTTTGGGTCGGCCTGAAATCTAGCACAAAGACATGTTGAAAACACTATATCCGGTCTACTGGCAGTCAAGTACAGTAAGGATCCTATCATCCCTCTGTAAGTTGTATTATCGACATTTTTCCCGGAAGGATCGGTGTCTAACTTACAGTTGGAGGCCATGGGAGTTGCGATACTCGTGCAAGAGTCTAACTTATACTTCTTGAGAATGTCAAGAGTATATTTCGACTGGTTCACAAAAGTCCCATCCTCAAGTTGTTTGACTTGTAATCCGAGGAAAAAGTTCATTTCCCCCATCATACTCATCTCAAACCGAGACTCCATTAGGGCTGAAAAATCCTTACAAAAATTACTGTCAGTAGATCCAAATATAATATCGTCAACATAAATCTGTACTAGCATTATATGTGGGCCTTCCCTTTTAGTGAACAGAGTTGTGTCCACCACACCTTTATAGAAACCGGCAGAAATAAGGAAATTCGAAAGACTATCATACCATGCTCGAGGTGCTTGTTTTAAACCATAGAGGGCCTTATCTAGCACATAAACATGGTCAGGTTTATGTGCATCAACAAAGCCTTGTGGTTGTTCAACATACACTTCCTCGTTAAGTTCACCGTTTAGAAAGGCAGTCTTGACGTCCATTTGGTACACTTTGAAGTCTTTGTGTGCCGCATACGCCAAGAAGATTCTGATTGCTTCGATCCGTGCAACTGGAGCGAAGGTCTCGTCATAATCTATCCCTTCTTGTTGTCGGTAGCCTTTGGCAACAAGTCTTGCTTTGTTCCTTATCACAATGCCGTTTTCATCTCGTTTGTTCTTAAAAATCCACTTTGTTCCGATGACTGTACGGTCTTTTGGCTTGGGAACTAACCGCCATACTCTTAGCTGTTCAAACTGGTTGAGTTCCTCTTGCATTGCAACTATCCAATCCGGATCTGTCAGGGCTTCATCCACACGAGCGGGATCTATCATACTCAAGAATGATGTGTAGAGACATTCATTAGCAGATGCCCTACGAGTTTGGACTCCTGTTGTTACGTCACCAATGATTTGTTCTGTTGGGTGATTGCGGGTCCATTTGATCTCGTGTGGAAGGGTGCTCGGGATGGAACCTCTGTGGATAATATGGGAATGGATGAGGATTCATGGTCAATGGTTTCAAATGATGGTACCACAGGTTCTGGTTCAATTTCCGAGTGTTCAGGTGAAGGAAGAATCGTTGGTATTACATGTGAGGGTATTATATGAGTAGATTCAACTGCGGATGTGTCGGTGGATGATGTGGATGGATGAGGATATGTTGATGAAGAGGGAGTGGAGAAACTTTGCGGCGCAGTTGAACTGGAAGGATTACCTACATTATTAACAACATTAGACACACTAGCGTTAGGACCGAAAAATTCAACATAAAAAGGATCAAATAAATTAACCAAATCAGAAGAAGAAAAAGAAATGGGGTTATTCGAAGAGTCTCCAGGCATTTGAGTAATGCGTGGTCCTGATTGATCAACTTCGGGTGCCAGTTCAGCCAACTCATCAAATGTGACGTGTACACTTTCATTGACTGTTCTGGTTCGGGTATTGAATGCGCGATACGCCTTCGAATTGGATGAGTATCCAATGAAGATCGCTTCATCCGCCTTTTCGTTAAATTTCCCGAGGTTGTCTCTGTCATTCTGCACATAGCACCTGCAACCAAATACACGTAAGTACTTGATAAATGGTACTTTATTCAAAAAGAGTTGGTAAGGAGTTTTGTTAAAGCGCTTATGAATGATGGAGCGATTCTGTGTATAGCATGCTGTTGATACGGCTTCGGCCCACAAGAACGGAGGTAGCTTTGAGTATGTGAGCATTGTACGAGCGGCTTCTACTAGCGTACGGTTACGCCTTTCCACGATCCCATTTTGTTGAGGTGTTCGAGCAGCAGATTATTGATGCTGAATCCCCTTGGATCGAAGGAAGCCCTCCACTACCGAGTTCTTGAACTCCGTGCCGTTATCTGATCTGATTGATTGTACTGACAGCTGCTGTTGGGTCTCGACACTCTTGATAAAGTCAATGATTTCTTGAGCTGTCTCGTCCTTGGAACGCAAGAACCTTACCCAGGTATATCGAGAATAATCATCAACGATAACCAACACATATTGTTTTCCATTTATGCTTTGTGTTCTCATCGGTCCGCATAAATCCATATGAAGTAACTCCAAAACTCTTTTTGTTGATGGTTCGGGCTTTGGTTTGTGAGAAGATCGTTTCATTTTTCCTTTCTCACATGCTCCACACAGATGGTCCTTTTCATAGCGTAACTCAGGAAGTCCTTTGACCAATTGCTTCGCAGCCAGCTTGTTGATGTTATCAAAATTCAAATGGGATAATCTTCGATGCCACAACCAAGAGTCTTTTGACGAGGCTTTTGATAGTAGACAAATGTTATCCTTTACTACAAGCTTAGATACGTCAATGGTGTAAAGGTTAGATTTTCGGGAACCAGTCAAGATTTCTTTTCCATCCATGTTCTTAACACTGCAGTTCTTAGCCCTAAATGTTACTTCTAGTCCTTTGTCACAGAGCTGTCCTATGCTAAAAAGATTATGAGATAACCCCTCAACATAGTCAACGTCCTTGATGACCAGATTATTTAGAACTAAGTCCCCGTATCCTTTTATTTGAGCCTGATGGTTGTTCCCGAATTTCACAGTTCCGCAATACTGTTCAACAACGTTGGACAGCAATTCTCTTCTTCCTGTCATGTGCTTGGAGCAACCCGAATCCATATACCAAATGGACTTAGCCTGAAAAAGACATAAATTCATATAATGAAAAACTATATGCATTCAAACACATCCATTTTTAATTGACAATCAAACCGTGTTCTGAACCGAGATGTTCAGAAAACATGATGAGTTAAGACCGGGTCCTGGGCTGTGTGCACAGAAGCCAAACGTGTCGGTTTAAGCACAACCGACAAGCAAAAGAACGGGTCCTAGTCTAAGGTAACTAGAAGCCATTTCTTTGAAGCACGGGTCTTGATCAGAAGTAACCAAGAACCATCTGCATTAAGATCACACAACCTTGGGTACCCACCTCAATATGGGTCCCTTTTTGTTAGGATTTCCAGATTTATATGGTACGTGTACAGATTTAGAAACCCAACTAGCATTTTTGTGTGGTCCAGATGCACAACCCTTTGGAATCCATTGAAGATTGGATTTATTGGGTTTTGGAACCTTAGGCGCTGAAATTGCCTTCGGTTTTTGTCTTGTTGAGACCTTTTTGACCGTTGCTTTGGTTTTGGGCCTTGGCAACGGACATGTCTCAACTTTGTTTGTGGCCGATGATGCACTATTTTTAGTTTTCTTTTTCCGAATACGTTTAACAGGATAAGGCACAAAAGCATTCATTTCAGGAACCTGTCGTCTATATTTAGTTGGACATAGATTAAACAAATCCTTGAAAGAGTACTTTAACGGAATAGTAGAATTCGGTACATCATTACAAACATTGTCACACGCTTTGTTACACAAATTGTCTTTAGAGATTACAGATATCCTATCTCTAGTAACAAAATCACTTGGCATTAAAGCCTTCTTCACAAAAAAACTTGTAAAATCCTGCATGGTGGTTTTTGGGACTCTCCTTATATGATCTGTAGGAACAAAACGATTAGAGTCAGTAAGCATGGAAGATTTAGACTTGACAGACTTTTCTTTTTGGAGGTGAGTGGGTTTCTTAAAAGACTTGGATTTTATCTGAGTCTTTTTAGAAACCTCATTCTTGAAAGCATTTGAGCACTCACCTTTGACAAAGATAGAAGAAGTTTCAGCTGTAGCCTTACCTTTATCTGATGACATACATGGAATTTTTAGAGAATGAGAAAGTGTTTGTTGTTTTGAAAGATCTTTCAATCGTTGTGAAACTATTTCAAAATTTTCTCTGTAGACAGTGACTTCCACAGTTTGTTGAAAAGATTGATTTATCAATTCTTCTTCTCTCTTAAGAAGAGCATCTTGAAGATCAAGTGCTTTCTCTTGAGACGACTTCAATTCCTTTTCTAAAACAATGATTTGTTGTTGAAGAACTTTTGCAGGAATATAAAGTTGAGGATTTGATTTTTCAGTTTCAGTGTTCAATTCAGTTTCTGAATAAGTTGACGAGAGATCTTCCTCTAAAGTGGGTACTCTAGAAGAATAACTCTCGTTAAGTTCTTCATAATGAAAAGAAATTTCTTTATCTTTACGCGCAACACGTTTCTCATTTTCTTGGTTTAAAACTTCTTTTGACGACTCAAAAAAGAAAGATTTAATACCGGCTCCCATATAATTCATGTCATAAAATACAGGTAAGACATTTTGTGCTTTTTCCAAATATTTAGGATTTTTAAAACCAATTCCCTGTTTAGAATGGTAAAACCTAGTTTCTTTGGGCTGATTTAAATGGATAGTTTGTTCTGTTTGACCCCTTTTCAAAAATGCATCGTCAAGGGTCTTTATTCTTGCGTACAAATTTATCCTTTCTTCTTCAATCATTTTGTATTTTTCTAAACTGTCTATATTTTCCATATTTACCACATCTAATTGTTTTGTAAGAACAGAAATTTCTTCTTTTAACGAGAGTTTTTCTTTTGAAAGCGTTTCCATGCAAGATTCAAGGTATATATTCCTATCCTGAACATCTACTTTTTCTATCAACATCTGTTTTATAACATTATGATTAGTTAACCATTTTGCATGATATAATTCAGATGATTCTTTCAGAATATGAGCTTGATGTTCAGCCTGTACACACTTTGCAGTTTCAGCTTTTAATCTATCTTGTAGATCAAGTATTTGTGTGTGTAGTGTACATTCATTATCTACAAATAATTTATTTACATGTGCAGGAATGTAATAGGAATATACCTCACTGGACTCTGAACCGGATGTGGAGCATTCGGGATCGTCGGTTGTAGTCATCAGACATGCTGGTGGATGTTTCATTGTCTCCCCCTCAGCAGCATTGTCTGAGTTTGCATCAGTGACATCAGTACAAATCTCCAACCCCTGACGATCAACCATATAGCAATTCTTGCCCTTTTCATCCTCGTCGTCTGAATCTTCAGCATCCCAGTAGTCCTCCTGGGCGACGAGGGCCAACGCATCCGTTCTCTTCTTTGCAGCCTCGAGCTTTCTTTCGTAATACGCAACGTCTCTCTCAAAATTGTTCTTGCATTCCCTAGCAAAGTGGCCCGGTTTGCCACATTTGTAGCAGAGACGTTCATCAGTGGCCTTTGGCTCGTCTGCTCTTGGCTTCTCCTCTCTTCTTTCCGCCGGCCTTTTGTCGGCCCGGCGGTGCTCACGGCTATCATCACGCCTTCTGTCCCGGCGGTCATCCCGACGATCATCCCTTCGATCGTCCCGCCTGTCATCTCTCCTGTCATCTCTCCTGTCATCTCGCCTTTCGTCACGCCTTTCATAACGGCGATCATCGCGATAGTCGCGTCTGTCATCATACCGGCGATCATCCCTGTCATCCCTGCGGTAGTCATCTCTGCGATAGTCATCGCGGCGGTCATCCCTCCTGTCATCTGAGTACCTCCGAGGACCAGTGTCATATCGGAGTTGGTTGTTGGTCTTGTTGGAGAACCGTCGTTGTTGGAGACGGTTGGTCCACAAGGCAATCTGTTCTTTGATCGTGGCTTCCTCCTCATCATAGACCTCACGTGGAGGGGAAGCATACCTGTACTGAGATGATGAAGAACCAGGAGCAAAAGATGGTGTCGGAATCTGCGTGTTGGTGATCAAGGCTAGGGAATCATTTGGTTTCAACCCTGTGTTGGCTGATAGCAGTAGAGAGGCCAATTGATTTGCCATCAGCTTCTGTTGATCCACATCCCCTTGATATTTCTTAAGCTCCTTAAAGACGACATTTATGGATACCTCAGGAATGTTCAGAACTCTTTTTGTTGCCCTACATGCAAGCTGCCACTCGGGGGCTAAGGCGGCAAAGAATTGGATGTTTATGTCATCCCGATCCTTCTTGATGTGCAGTTTATTTAATTCGTTAAGGACTGCACAAAACCTGGTGAACGTGGATTGCAGAGATTCCCCGTCTTTGGCGCGGAATTCTGAAAACTTTGCCTTCGCCTCTTCAATTTTGGCACGATCATCAAGATCTGCCCCCAGCATTTGGATTCCCAGCTCGTCCCACATTTCTTTTGCAGACATTTTACTGTCTACACCTACCAAAATATCAGTGGGGAGGGCTTGATAAATCAGATATTCTGCCCTCTTATCAGCGTGCTGGCGATCCCTCTCGGCTTCATTTGTCGGCTCTCTTTCAACTTTTGAGGCTAGGACAGGAGGATCAGCCTCGGGTCTTGCAGCAATCTCTCTATAGTAGATGACGGGTCCTTCGGATATTGATTGAAGCATCAGATTCCCGAGAGGTTGCATTCCAACGAATTTCAGGAACCGGGCTTTCCATTGTTCGTACTCATCAGGATAGAGAACAGGTGGTCTGTTCTCAGATCCGAGTACAAGAGCTTCACGAGACATTATGAGTATTGGATTGGTGCTGATAAAGAATATGGAGATCTTAGAGGTGGAAGCTGAACACGGATGGGTTGGACTGAAACCAGAATGTTCTGAATTCGGATGCTTGAGTTCGGATGAACAGTGATTCGGATGGAGGAACCGAATTCGGATGGATTGAATACGGATGAAGTGATTTCGGATAAATAGTGAGTCGGATGGGTAGATTTCGGATGACTGGACTTCGGATGGGCCAATTTCGGATGAATAGTAATTCGGATGAAGGTCCTAATTCGGATGCGTGTCGTAATTCGGATGAGCTTTTCGGATGACCAAAGTTCGGATGGACCTATGGACCGAATTCGGATGAACCGAATTCGGATGAACAGTGAAGTGCCGAAATATGATGTTTCCGAAATAGGGACAGAGGACCGAATTCGGATGGTCCGAAATGGTTTGGTCCGAAATTAAAAAATTTAAGAACAAGTCCCAATCAGTGAAAAATGGAAAGTCTTTCCTGAACTTCGGATGGTCCGAAGTTCGGATTGGACCGAATTGGGGTCCGAAATTGACTTCTGGGGTGTCCGAAATTCACCTAAGTATGGTCCGAATTAGGATGATTGTGGGGTCCGAATTTGGTGCCTATGTGGTCCGAAATGCTACAGTATGTAATCCGAAATACAGCAGGTTTTTACATTTTTCTAAGGCAGAAAAGACAGAATTCGATTTTTATCAGTTTTAATGCCTAAAAACAGTTCTAAATGATTTATAAACTATTTTAAACACTTTTGGTGATTTAAAACAACCTAGAAAACACTTAAAACTAGCATGAACACATGAAAAACCCACTTAAAATACCCATATTTTCAAGCTTCAAAATGGTCGATTCTTGATGATTTTAACAAAGATATGGAAGTAAATGAGTTTAAAATCAGTATATAATGATAATGTGATGTTTATAGAACCATTATAACACAAGAAACTCGAAAAACCATGAAAAATGAAGATCTAACCGGTTGAATATTGAAGAACTTTGAAGAACATGAACAACCCAGCAGAACCCGTAAGTAATCAGTTGAAATCCACCCCTCTGAGCTCTGATACCAATTGTTAATGTGAAATCCCGTATGTATTCAGCACCTTAATGAGTTTCTCATCAAACACATGAAGAAAACAAGCTCAATAAATGTGTTTAATAAAGAAGAAGACAATATGAATGTTTGAATGCTTTGATGGAACAGTGGCGGCTGAAAGTAAATATTCAAATGGTCAACCGTGTGTTTTTCAAAAGTAACCCTAGGAGCCTTTTTATAGGCTCCTTTAATTAAGTTACAACACTTGGCAACAATGGCCCCTACACTTTTACATAGACATGAAATACATTGAAATAAATACAAGACAAATTACAATGAAAATAAATATTACAAAATAACTCCTAGGATCGAAATAATAAATCTAACAAAAGCTAAGGAGCAAAGAGATCGAAATGCTGCTGGTACGTTGGAAGCATCATAAAGGAGCAAATCACACTTGGGAGACGAAAGCGGAAATGTTAAGGAAATATCTGCAACTGTTTGAGGTCAAATAACTTCGAGGACGAAGTTTGAGCGTGGTGGAGCCCATGCTGTAACATCCTGATATTAAATTATTGTAATTGAGGTTTATTAGTTTATAATTGTAATTTAAGTTGGATCGTATTTTAATTAATTATAAAAGCCGGTTGCTTTATCCAGAAATTGATGATTTAAATTTATTAAGTTAATATGATTATTATTAAGTGGTTGAGATGATAAAATAAAGATTTAATCTTTATTTAATGGAATTTAAGAATTTGATTGCTATTTTGAAGAATTAAGAAATTAGAGAATTTCTAGTTTTAAATTATTTAAGTATGATGATTGTTAAGTTATATTGATAATGAAAAATATGACACAAATCAGTATTTAAGGAAGTTAGAAAGTTGAGGGGTTGAATGTGTTAAAAGTTGGAAGTGGAAATTAAAAAGACATAAGTCTCTTTAATTTGGTTCATTCACATCTTTCTTCTCCCTGCTCTCTTCTTCTCTCTAAAAAGAAAGAAACCCACGGTTCGTGTATCATCAAATCAAGAAATCAACGAAGACATCAAATTGGAGGTTGAAATTTCAGATTTGAGTTGCTTAGGAGAAACTATAATCATTACAACAAGCAATATAAGGTAATTATCTCTTAAAAATCTCGAATTTAAGGTTTATAGTTCGGTTTTTTGGATGAAAACCAAATCTGAGATTTTGGTCCAACATGTATATGCATGTTAGATATTCTTGTGGGTTTATGTAAATCTAGTATTGTAGAAGTTGTGTACGAAATATCGGATTCTAATTCAAGTTAAATCTTAAGATTTTGGAAAAATTTATATTGATCTGTGTGTGCACGTTTGAATACTGAAACAACATAATGGGTACCGAAACCTTAAGGTTTCGGTATTGCCATTACCAAAACATATATGAACTTACTGAAACCCACAAAAGAAGGGTACTGAAACTCAAGAATGATAGTGAAACCTTTTACAAGTACCGAAACTAGTTGGGGGTACCGAAACAATAAAGGTTTTGGTACAAACTACCGAAACCCCTCCCCCATACCGAAACTATATATATATTTATGTGTGCCGAAACCTTTAGCATGTACCGAAACAAAATGGAGGTACCGAAACCATAAGGTTTCGGTACATAATACCGAAACTTGGAAGGTTTCGGGAATGACCGAGAACCAACCAAAGCTACCGAAACTTTATGGATTGGGTTAACACATGTACCGAAACCTCTATCTTAAAATTCTTTTCTTGTTAATCTCGATTGCATGCATGAAAGGGTGTGTATGCATGTGAGCAGTATACACACATATATATACACAAATTTAAGTATGATTGTTGGGTGTGATGGAAATAATTAAAGATAAAGCTACCAAATCCATCACAACATTTTATTGTATATACAAGTATACAATCATTAACATATATATATATATATATATATATATATATATATATATATATATATATATATATATATAAATATAGTCATCTCGGTTGGGTTTGATTTGTGAAAATAAAATAGAAACAATCGGACCTTCTTTAATTCAGTCATATAATGATAAGTTCCGGACATTATGGAAATCTCAGAAATTGGAAATAAAAGTATAATTATCGGATTACAATTCCGAGGGATTTACGCTATAATTTGAGAAAATGGATGGAACTTATTGATAAGTTATTGAAAGGAATAAATTGGGAATAATTAATCCATCAAGTAAGAAGATTTTAATATGAATTTCGGGTGTCAGTTCTGAATGTTGTATTATTTTTATTAGTATAAATTGATGCTCATTCACGTATGAACATGATTATAATATGCTTTCCTTATGGAAATGAAACAGGTCCCTTCTGGTGTTATTTAACCCACAGTGGGGTACTTTGTGAGTCCGGTTGAAAGCCCGCAGAGAAATAAAATTGCTTAAAGTTTAATAACGCACCCACTGTGAGTACATATGATTTCGCATGTTTATATCTGCTTTATGATTGCTATTGCCTGCTGAGACATGTTGCTTCATTATTCGTTTGGAATTCTACTAACTTGCGTAGATTTAGATGCACATTCTTATTTGATGCATGTCCGTTCGTTTGTTGTGCATCTAACGATGGACCGGCGGGTCGCATCTGTTACTCCGATGTTACTGCGCTATATGACGCGGAGCTGATCCCTCCGAGGTTCTGGTAGGCAGTATGTCATCCCCGATGTTATGTCTGTCTCAGATGGTTGGGTTTCATACCGAGCTTTGGGCTCGTAGGAGCGACGGCTCATGTGTGTCGTACTTTGTGTACGTGGAGAGGGCACGACGTGTGTCGTCGGTGCTACTCTTGTGGGCCTCATAAAGATTTATAAAATGCGTAACTCTGTGTATTCACTAAGCATTCGCTTATCCCTCAGTTGTTGATGTTTTTACAGGAAAAGGAAAGTCTGCAGCCGGACCGTCTAGCTAGGTCATTTGTTCAAGTGATTGAAGGTTATCTACTACTCAGCGTGGTAATTGAATAATGGGATTGTTTTTATAATATGTATTTGGGATGATTGTAATGTCACTGAGTATGTAGACTTAGAATTGGAACCCTGTAGCACCATAGGGTGTTTGAAACGGTTGTAATATTTTATTTATGTATTTTATTGCTTCCGCATTTTAATTAAGCTTTCAGATCATTATGTAATTTATGTTTGGTGTTTAATCCTGGGTGTTATGTAATTGTGGTTAAATGTGGCAAGGGTGTCACAAAAATAGATCCCCACACTGGAAAGCCTTGGGCTAGGATGGTTTACAATCCAGTCCGATGTCTCAAAAAGGTGCCGATGAAGTCAATGCCACAGGATGTACTGAGCAACATGAAGTGGTGGTATGTTGACAATGACGCGGCGAAAGCAGTGATGGAGGACTACGAGGACAACGTAATTTTGAAAGTATACGATCCACTGCATCTGATCACCTTATCTATGGACGACCTGAGAAAACTTCATGATCAGCCGATTTTCTTTCATGAGGGCTGGAGATCAGAAGGCAAAAAGTTCCAGAAGATAGTTAGAGTTTGTATAGATCAGGGATTGTATGCTGGTAGTAGTTTATATAGTTCTAATACTTAGACAAAATATATATAGTTAGAAGCTATCGTCAAGGGGGAGTCTGTTAGTGCATCCTGTGTGACGATAGCAGTCTAAGTATAGATGATATTTTGTAATAGTCAAGTTGTTCGAAATTGCATAGTAATAAGTGTTTGATATATGTTTGTTGTATGTTTGTTATATATGTTTGATATTGATTATATGTATGTTTGAACTTGGTTGTAATTAGTGTTTTACAATAAGTTCAAACATAAGTTCAAACATAAATTCAAAGATAAGTTCAAACATAAGTTCAAAGGTAAGTTCATGTCATTGGTTCGAACTTATGGAGGACAAGTTCGAAGGGCCTTGGGCTTGGTCGAACTTGTCCTGAGCAAGTTCGAATCAGGTGTTATAATTAAGGTTTAATTCGTTTTAAATAATAACTTTTGCAAAACTCGAGCAGAGATTAAGGCAGAGGCAATCTCGAACTTGCAAGGCGATTTTGTGTTTGTCTTAGAGAGAATCACGTGTCGGGACGTTCTATTGTTCGTCTATCATCGTGTGTGTGTCTGTGTTCAGTGTGTGTGGTCTATCCGTCAAACCGCTAACGAGGATTCCACACAGGTTTGACGGCGTCGCGTCAAGATAGGATCCGTAGGTAGGTGACCTTACAGCATGCATGTTCAAAGGCAGCTAGACTGAATTCAGGAACTGCTAATTCAGAAGCAGTTGAATCCTTGTGAATCATTGTCCTTGTCTGCACAAGAGTGTGTGGATCTCCCATGATCTGGTTAAGAGGATGATATTTGTGAACCCTGAGTGTAGGTTCTCTAACTATCTGAAAAGAGCTTCCCAGAT
Source organism: Centrapalus pauciflorus (assembly GCA_020465985.1). Taxonomy (NCBI): domain Eukaryota; kingdom Viridiplantae; phylum Streptophyta; class Magnoliopsida; order Asterales; family Asteraceae; genus Centrapalus; species Centrapalus pauciflorus. The sequence continues at coordinate 225,004 of JAANYP010004357.1, forward strand.
TGGTATCATCTCCTTTTGCACCACTTGAAGATTCTGCTGCAGTAACAGTTTGATTTGGAGATGGGAATGTTTCTCTATTGGTTGGAGCTGTTACTTCAGGATGTTGGGATTGGCACTTCAAACTCTGTTTGAATGTCTTGTTGGTGAATCATGACCCCAGGTGGGTTAGAAGTAAGAAGTGGTAGAGTGGTATACTAATCCCATTTATCAGAATCTTCAACAGTTGGAAACTTTGTGCCAACAGCTTGAATGGTTGTGTTGACCGCATGAGAATTTGTTCTGGCAGTTTCAAGATTGTTACCAACTGCTCCTGCAGAATACTCAACAAAGCTCAGAGAATTTGTTAGTGACTCTAAATCAAACAACCAATCAGGACCGGTGCCTTTGACATTTGCAGTATTTTCATTAAACTCAACATTTACACTTTCTTCAATGGTTTTAGATACACTGTTATAGACCCTATAGGCTTTGCTTTGTGTAGAGTATCCTACAAAGAATCCTTCCTCATCCTTACTCTCAAACTTACCTAAGTGAGTTTTAGTATGTAAGACAGTGCATGAACATCCAAATAGTTTTAGGAAGGCCACTAGGGGAATCCTGTGATGGAATAGCTCGTAGTGAGTTTTCCCTTGTGACCGGACAAGTTGAACCCTATTTAGAACATAACAGGCTGTATTTACTGTCTCTGCCCAGAAGGTCGTTGACAGTTTGGAATCAACTAGCATGGTTCTAGCAGCCTCTATTAGTGTTCTATTCTTTCTTTCAGCTACACCATTTTGTTGTGGTGTTCTAGGTGCACTATATTGCCTTGCAATTCCTTTTGACTCACAGAAACTTTTTAGGATAAGATTTTTAAACTCAGTTCCATTGTCTGACCTGATCACCTTGACTTTTTAGTTAGATTGGTTTTCAATTTTTAGAATGAAGTACTTGACCAACTCAGCAGTTTCATTCTTAGTTCTAAGAAAATAAACCCATGTAAACCTGGTGAAATCATCAACAATGACTAAACAGTAGGCTCTTTTATTCAAACTCAAAACAGATGTTGGACCAAAGAGATCCATTTGAATAAGATGAAGAGCAGATGAGATTGAATTTACTTCCTTGGCCTTATGAGAAGTTTTGTGTTCCTTGCCATTGAGGCAGGCTACACAATGATCATCACATATGAACTCCTTCTGTGGTAAACCCCTTACCAAGTTCTTTTTGACTAAAACATTCATGAATTTGAAGTTCATGTGACACATCCTTATGTGCCAAAGAGCAGACTCATTAGATGATGCTTTGGATATTAAACAACTTAAAGTATTTGATTTGGATAAGAGTTCTGTGTCCAAACAGTTAACACTGTCCTTTCTTGGTGTTCTAAGTAAAACAAGATTTTCAGGTATTTCAAAATCTTTTGATAGGACAATGCATTCAGAGTCTGTGAACAAAACAATGTTTTGTTTGTCACATACTTGAGACACGCTTAATAAATTATGCTTCAGCTGTTCAACATACAGTACATCATTAAATATCATATTGCTTGCTTTGACAGTACCCTTACCTGTTACCTTACCTCCTTTGGAATTTCCACAAAATGCAAAAAAATCCTCCTTCAAAGCTTTTGAAATTTGACAAGCATTCAGAGTTGCCTGTCATGTGCCTAGAGCATCCACTGTCCATATGCCATCTTGTCTTATGTTGGTTCCTGTGGTTGCCCTGCACAAGAAAAAGCTCAGTTAGTAGTGGAGTAAACCCAAATCAAGTTGGTTTTGGGTTGTCCTTGTGCATTGACATAACTTAATACTGTTTGTGTCTTTTTAAACTTAGTGAAACCCACTAGTGGATTCTGAGTGGAGTATTTAGTTATGACTTGAGGTGTCCAGGTGTTCTTTCCAACTTTTTCTTTAACAGTCTCAGATGATCCACTACCAGTTCCAGTTTTTGACTTAGCAGTTGGAATTGGATGTTGAGTGCCAGCAGTTTCAAAATTTGCACTGCCAGTTCCAACTTTTGACTTAACAGTTTCAACTTTTGCATTAGCAGTTTGAGCTGTGTTTTTGCCTTTGATACACCATACCTTTTTCATGCTTAATTTAGATTTCATTAAAGCTTTTTTTTGGTGTACAGACTGCCTTTTGTTGACTTTTATGGACCTGTGATCAACTGTTTTCTTTGGAACTGAGGTGACAGGTTTTGGTGCCTTTGAAACTTTTGAATTTTTGAAATGGCATTTTTTTGAAACACAGTCTGTTTTGCAACAGGTGGTTTATATACACAGTGCTTGGCCAAATGGTTTTTCCTGCCACAGTGGAAACATCTTTTGATTGTTTTGATAGGGAAACCAGTTTTGTGTGACCATAACTGATTCTTGTTCCTTTGATTTCCCCTTACATGCTGCTGTGTGGGAAACTTTTGGACACCATGCTTTTGGCATGTGCATACTGGAACAGTTTTACCCTTTTTATCTGTTTTGGAAGAAGATGCATTATTACAGTTATAAGGTACAGAAACATATGAAGCATGATTGCATTCACTCATCTTCTCTTTTCCTTTCAGACTGTTGGTTTCTTCCCTCAGGCTGCTGGGTCTGATAGAGTTGGAAACAAGAGATTCTATGGGTTCACTCATGGTTTTGTAATTACTCTATGGTTCCTTACTCTTACTACCTTCATTAGCAACCAATTCTTCTTCAGATTCAGGCTTATCTTCAAGGATAGGATCTATAGTTTTCATTTTTCTCATCTAATGGCCACAAGCCTATCAGCAACTTCACTCATAGGGTGAATGTATTTATTGTTATATGGAGGTGGAGTAGCCTTATATCCTATTCCTTCCTAGGGATTGAGTTGGGATATTACCCTATCTTTAAATTGGACTTCCATTAGGTGTTCTAGCTTTTGATTGGCCAGCTTGAAGCTACCCAAGTCTATGTTTATAGATTCTACTTTTTTGTGAGCTTCAAACACCTTATGTTCAGCCTCATCTAATTTCTTATTAAGGGTCTCTATTTTCTCATTTAGCTCCTTTTTCTCCCACTCATGATATGTTCTATCATGTCCCATCTGAGTCTCATTGTCCTTATAATCATTGATCTGTTTTTGAAGATCCTCTATTGCCTGCATATACTCATACCTCCTCTCTTCAATCTTAGCTAGAGTTTTACACATGATCTCATTATCATCTCTGTACTTTTTAACCATATTCTTGCAAGCTTGAGAGTAGAGTTTAGCATTTACCTCAGATGGTAGTTCAGTGGAAGTGACAGTTGTAGTTTCTGCCATAAGAGCTTGATTCTGAAACTCCTCTTCTGTTTGATCACTCCAGTCAAAAACATTGTCTTCTTGACAAACAAGGGCTTGTGAAGATGGTATTTGACTGGTTTGTTGGGGTCTTTGTGGTTGCTGAACCTGTGATCTACACTCTCTAGCAAAGTGGCCAAGCTTGTGACATTTGAAGCACTCAACCTTTGGTTTGTCAAATGCTGGCTTGCCTTATGTTCTAGCTTGAAAGTTTGTTCTGCCAGTTCTTTTAAGAAATTGTTTTGCCCTCATAGTCAACATGGCATGTTACCACTTTAAGTCTGTCTCTTCTAGATCATCTGGATGGATTTGTTCCAGATCTTCAGCATTAAGAGCAAAAAGTCTATCACTTGCAACAAATGCCTCATAATGAACTTCACAAGAGTTGCCATCAGAACCTAAAAAAGAATCACAGCAGTTTGATTTATCATTTAATGCTGATGACAGCAGAGCAGTGTTTTGATTATAAGAAAAGAGTTTCTTTTTATTTTCAATTTCAGATTCAAACACTCTCAGTCTGTTGTAGAGATCATCCAACTCTATTTCATCTAGAGTGTTCTTTGTTCTCCATTGTGCAACATATATTGTCCATTCTTCACCAAGATATCTGAGGAATTTTCTATGTTACTTCATCTTGATCCAGGCTGACCTTTGCACTCTCCAACTCACCTATCAGCTTATTAAACCTATCAAAGATTTGAGTAAGATTTTCATTCTTTCCACCTGAAAAATTTTCATACTGTTGTTTTAAAAGATTCTTTTGGTTTCTTTTTGTGCTAGCATTGCCAGCAAATCTTTTCTCTAAAGCAAGCCATAGAGAATGAGCTATATAAAATTTTATAAACTGACGTTGATAAGCATTAGCGATGGCTATTTGTAAAATAGTAAGAGCTTTAACTTCATTCATTCTAGCCTTTATTTCAATCTCAGTTTTAGGAGGTGTTCTTTTTGGTTTGCCTTCAGCATCTAGTTCAGGATCAATTGTAGGAGGATTTTCAACAGCTTCCCATAAGGCATAATCAATAAATTGAATGTGCTGTTGAATCCTGAGTTTCCACATCTCGAACTCAGTGGGTTTGAGCATAGGCACTTTTAAGTCCTTGCCCAGATCCACTACTACTACTACTATCAAACTCCATTGCAAAAAAAATTTAAAAGATGAAAGTTTCTGACTTTGAAAACAAAGAATAAAACAAAACAGAACCTGTGGCTCTGATACCACTTGTTAAGATTAAAATCACCTAAGATTAACTGGTTTTAATAAATCATAGTTAAACCAATAACCTTGTTTTGAATCAAAGTCCAATTAAGAAGTTTGCGTGGTAACACTTAATTGTTTTAGGAAAACTTTCAGAATAATAAAGAACAGATAATCAAATAAACACAATTAATATCAAAACATTTATATTGCCAAATCTCTTATTACAATCACCTCTAATCTATTTGATTAGACGAAGAACACAAACCGTTCTTAGGGTTTTTCAACCTTAGAGGCTTTAGAAACTTATATCAGAATGCAATTACAATATGAAAAACTTAAGCACCATGATTACATTAGAAAGACCAGGTCTATCTATATTTATAGCCTTCTGATTTGTTTCCTTGACGAACTGTGATTTATCTTATAGTAGATATGCTTGGAAGATCTTCAAATCTTGAAATCTTTATCATTTTCCTGAATTTTAGCACTTTCTGTTATCTATCTGTTGAGCAGCTTGAACTTTGACTCTGGCAGCTTGAATTTTGAACTGGCAGCTCGAGTTTATTGAACTGGCAACTTGAACTTTGTAATTACATAGAAATCCTACTAATAGCTTGAGAAATCCTAACTAACAGCTTGACATACTTAGATTATTTCCCAACATTCCATTACCATTTAGCTTTGAAAAATTACACTAGTTCTTTAATACAAGTTCTTGTAATATTATTCAGATCCATTCTGAATCTCATTAGAAATTTATATCCATTATCTTTAAAGAAACTGGTAAATCACTCATAAAGACACCAGGACTAAAATTTAGGAGCTCTAGCAATTCAGATTAATTGCTACTAGTGATACGTTTAGATGTTTAGTCTTGAATCTGACAGTATGCGGTTTATCTATATCTTAACATGATATATTAACTTAATAACATTGTGTTCAAAATTTGTGATATGTATCCATAACCACGAGAACCTGGTTATCTACAACACTTCGTTGTGGTATTCCGTCAAGCTTGCCGACGAGTGTTTAAACAAGTCAAATGCTATTACTTGACTAATCATCACACAAGTTGTATACATTTCACATGTAATTTTAATTAATGCAATTATACTTCTTTTTCTAAACAACCTTGACTTATCAAGTCTTTAATTGTTTCTGACAAGTGAAGTGAATTAACCTCCATGTAACTCCTTTACATTTAATTTTGCATTTTATTAGTTTCATTTATATAATCACGGATGACTATCCTACTTATATAATCTGTTGAACTAACTTTCAAGAATTAACAAGTTCAATGAAACTGTATTTGAACACTTGAACACTTTACACAACAAGATAGTTGTAACAACCCGAACTTTAATTAGCATTAATTAACAAGTTCAACGTCAATTAATACGTTAAATGTAATTTAATTACATTATTAACAATGAAATTTTTATTTAAGATAATAAAAGTTACAACAAGTCATATGTATTAATTATATAAATAACTATGTACTTGAAATGCTAAATGAAAGATAAATTAGAAGGGTAAAAATGTCAAATTAGACAAAGTATTCCAAATAAAACCCCATGTATGTATCTGCATTGATGAAGAAATTGAAATTCTTTCTAATCCTCTCTAAACCCACGATTTTTACTACAAAGATTCATCACAAATTTGCAATTTTTTTTTTCAAGATACAAGTTGGAAATTCATCAAACAAATTCAAGTATCAAAATACAAGGTAATTATTCTTTTTAATTGTTCTTATGTGTGCATTTTTGGAACCTACGGTTCCTGGACTTTTATGTGTGTTTATATGTTCTGCATCATCAAAAATTGGACAAGGTTAGTGTTTCAAATACGAAATTTAAACCCATGCATGTGATTATTATGTGATTAATTGAAGATGTTAGCAATTTGAAGGTTTAAAACCCATGTTTTTGCATTTATGGATGTCTCTGTTTCTGTTTTGTGAGATCGAGAGATGGCCAAATGAGGCCATTGGCCTGGTCTATATATATGTTTCGATGTTGTTGGTTGATCATTTAAGCACTCAAATCGCCCCTTAATCCTTCCTATTTGCTGCTAATTATAAAGAAAAACAGAAACGAAAAGAGCAGTGCAAGTGTGTGTTGTGTGTGTTTTGCATGTTAATACCGAGACCATTTTGCATGCCTACCGAAACCTTTAAAGGTTTCGGTATTGAAGAAACTGAAACATTGTGACACTACTGGGACACTATGAAAACTACCGAATGGACAGAAATAGCAAGACTAATACCGAAACCTTAAAAGGTTTCGGTAATCTCCAATCTATCGAAACCCACTCCAGCAGCATTCCTTTTATTTCTTTATTTTGGATATATGCAGAAACAGGGACAACTCCTTTTCTTTCTTTCACAAAAATAGAATGTGCATGGTGTGTGTGTGTGTGTGTGTGTGTGCTGATCGAATATAAGCAACAGTCATAGAAATATTTTAATTTCCAGCACCTTTCTTTTATTCCATAAATACAGTAAGTGTATGCAACAGAAACCAAACATCAGCCATGTTTCCTTTCCTTCTTTCCATGTAAATACAAATGTGCAGCTAGAGTATGAATATGACAGCATTAGTATGTGTGTGTGTGTGCTGTCATTTGTGACAGAAATAGTGTCCAGCAACAATTCTTTCCCTTTTCATTCAAACACATAAATGAATATGTGTGGTTGTGTCGACTTTATAGAACAAAAACAGAAACCCATAACCGAAACCTTCATGGTTTCGGTAACTCCATAATACCGAAACCTTTCCCTTTTTATGTCAAATATATATGTGTTTGCAGTGTGTGAGACTGAAACAACAATAGGAATAGCCTTTCTTTTATACATGAAAATAGTATGTCTTTGTTTGTGGTGGTGGTGAAAAGAACCGAAACCAGTAGCCATTTCCTTGTTTTTCCATATATAAAAAACTAACCTAAGTGTGTGTAAAGTGTGCAGTAGAAAAGGCATCAGCCTTTCATTCCCTTTTAACTCATTTTATTTACTGAAAAATGTATGTGTTCTGTATGAGAGTAAAAAAGAAAATAGAAACAACACCAATCTATAAATATATATTTGTTTCAAGTGTGATGTATGTTTGTTTATGTGATAGCAACCTTATGTAAATATCTTTTAGCAGTAGCAGTCCATATCAACAAACATAAATTAAGAAAAACTAATATTGTCTTTTAGCAGTAGCAGTCCATTGTGACAGAAACAATAAAGTATTCATATATAAATACTATAACTCGGATGTATTGTACCCATGTAGCATGAGCAGCCTTTTCATCCGATTGATTCATATATATAAGTTAAAATGTGTGCTTAATAATGCCCATATAATTTGGTGTTCCTTGATATGTGATTTAAAAATATCCAACAACAATAAGTTCAATTAATTTAAAAAATGTGTGGATGCATTCAATTGTATGTCTCAATTTATAAACGCATATTACATAGGAAAGCATGGAGCGAGATTTTAATAACAAGAAATGCATATAGACGCCATGAATATTATCAGTTAAATTCTATGAACGTTCAAATGTAAGTGTTATGAAATAATGACATTTATAAACATGTTACAAGTCATAAGTGCATAATTATGCATAATATGTCAATTGCATGTATATGAAAGAGTTAAAGTGCAAATGAAAACTAAAGAAAGACCAAATGAGGTCACACATGTCCATAAAATGCATAAAAGCACATGTCAGGGCTAAATTATAAGCTTAATTGTGATGCAACAAAGTCTAAGCCGACATGAAAATTCAATAAATGAATATGTCTATACATAAGCTTCAGAAAGTCAAAGAATTCATCAGAAACACACAAATGTGTTATGAAAGGACATAAAAGCTTATGTAAAATAATTTGTCATGCAAATAACAGGTTCAGCTAAATCTGAACTGTGTTATAAAGTCAAAGTCTGTAAGGCCAAGCCAGAAAGTCAAGTTAAAGAAATTAAAGCCAAGATCAATCAATAAAGTTAAGCCAAGTCAAAGTCAGAGAAGCAAGTCAGAGCTAAAGTCAATAAAGTCAAAAGCTAAATCCTGAAATAACTCAGGTGGTGGATATAAATTCTCTTGCGAAAGTCAAAGTCAACAGCCATGCAATAAAAACCAGTAACTGTGAGTTATAGATATAACTGTGTACATGCTTGTCTTCCTGTGAGAATTATTGTTGTTCTAGCTATATTTGAAAGTCTATATGCTCAGCTAGAATGTGACATGTGCACACCTTGGTACGGTGATGCCCTGTGGATCATAATAGCTTTTAATATATCCTCATTGCAAACTTGTCTTTACAGTCTGAATTAGTCTTGGATATATTATTGTTGCTATCTTGATTCATTACTTTGAATGTCAATTGCGTTGATATCAATGCTTTCATATGCTTCCGCATAATTCAAGTTTGAGAAAGTCCATGTCAGTCTATGATTAAGTCTACTCCGATGTTTGCCCACGTTGTCTTACTGGTAGCTAGCCCAGTATGTGGTTGGCCCCCACAATTAAAAGTGTGTGCGTGGGATTAAACGTCATCCGATCTTAAGTCCTATGTCTCACAATGTCTGGCTGATAGCGGCAGTCATGTCAAAATCACGCTTAAAGTCAAAGTCAGAGCTCAAAGTCAAAGTCAAAAGTCAAATCTTCGCTTAAAATTTTCATTGCATGTTAACTGTTAAATCTATAATCTCACTAAGCACCGCTTACAGTTGTTGTTGAATCTTTTTACAGGTTTAATCAAAGGAAAAGGTACAGCTGACTCAAGTCTTTAGAATCTGCACGCTCGAATTTGAATTCATTAGACCACTACTGAATCTGCAATTAGTATTGATTGAAGACAATAATGGTGGTGGTTTGGGTAGATCAATGCTATGTATTGTGATTATGTATTAGATTAGTCCCCTGGTGCCCTTTTTGTAGTTTTGTTTTGAACTTATCGTTTGATAATCCTAATTTCTGTAATGACTTAATTACGCACTTTATTAATTTATCTTAGTTTTGATTGATGCTGTATTGCTCCTTGGGACCTAGTCATTCAGGACTGCCCCGTAAGGGACGGTCTTGACAATAGCTAACCCTTTTAATCTGAATATGACTACTAGCTTGTCCATTCTCTATTGACAAGTTACTATTCAAGTTCCACTTGAATCAATAGTCTATGATCATGGCTTAGTACTCTCAAACAATAGGAATTTCAAGCAACAAATTTTTAACTCCAAAAATTCTTTGTTTAACCCAAAAATACTTGCAAGAAATTCAAAAATTGTTTACTACACCATGATAAACTATTGATGACATGAAAAATAGTGTCCAGCAGAGTATTCTCTAAGATGTCTCTATGCTCCCACTGGTCCTGTCATCTCTTTTCACTTCATTTAGTTCTGGCAGACATTATGCATAAAACCTTGTTCAATTGGTTATCATGTATCCAATAACAATATAAAGTGAATAATTCAGATACACGAAGTCTCAATGCGTTCAACCTTGACCGTTTCTAAGTACTTAGGACAATTGCTTTCCCAGTGCCAAGTTTACTAGCACTCAAAAAAATTTGTCATCCTTGGATTTGACTTCTCTGGTTCTAGGTTTTAGCTACTTGTTAGCTTTAACCTCCGGCTTGGGAACTTACTTTCCCTTTCGTCTCTTTCCTTATCTTCTCTCCTTGATCATTCACTCAGCATTCTGGAGCATCTGATGCAACCCACTGATCATCTTCTCCACGCATATTGTAATAAATTACAAATTTCTTAAATCCCTTCAATAAGGAATTGAGAATTAGATCTATGGTCATCCCCTGTGTCACGGGATATCCAAGTCTGCTAAGATGATCCAATTCACCTTTCATCTTCAGTACATAGGGTCTAACTGTAACATTCGGCACTAAACCAGGTTAGCAACTATGACCTAATCAGTATTTATTAGCCAATTATAACCTAATCAGTGGTCATTAACAATTAATCAAAGTGAATAACAATGTTCATAAGGAAATTCAACTCAATTAGAATCAATTTCATCGGTGCGATGAATCGGCAAATCAATTAATCCGATCGAATTACGATATGAAGGATTAATTCAACTAAGTACATAATTAAATTATGATTAGTGACACTAATCATACACTAATACAATTACTTAACATTAATTATGCAAGACTAAAACAATTCATTAAAACAATGAATCCAAAAGTATTTATGAATTTACAAAAAAAAGGGAAATACAAGAATACATTTATAAATACATCCATATAAAAAAATGTAAAATACATCATAAATACCCTTAGAGGGTCGGCCTTAGGATGGTACACATCCTAGGTGTTGACTTCTATTTTTTTATTAAAACACCATACACCATCAACATCATATCTTCTATCAACTTACTCTTTCATTTCATCTAGATTTATACTCAACCTCCAATTGAAAGACCAACCTTTTCTCTATAAATAGTGAGCTTTTCCGCTCATTTTAATCACACCAAAAATCTCTTCTTTCTCTCTTGAAGGCCGGCCACACACACACATACTCCACAAAATTTTTCTTTCAAGTGTTCTTCATTTGTGCAAGTGTTCTTGGTGAAACTTTTGAAGATCCAACCTTCTACTCATTTTCATTCTTCTAACACATCAAAGTAAGTAAATACTAACTCATAACATCTTGTATTTATGTTTATATAAGTCTTGCATAATATATATAATCACCAACAACAACAAGTTTCACAAAAACTCAAGTTTATAAATCTCTAGTTTTGTTTTTAAGTTGTTTTCTTCAAATGTGTTTATAAATATATAAACACATCATGAAAGTGTAAATATTATGAAAAACAAGTGATATATATATATATATATATATATATATATATATATATATATATATATATATATATATATATATATATATGTTTTATAACTTTTATATAAGTAGTCTTTGAATAAACAAAAAAAATCACTAGTTATTTCAAGTTTATGAACTACGGAATTTCGGCAGAAACGTTGCATCCACTTTGAAAAATCATAACTAATTCACAACTTACCAAAATGAGTTGATTATTGTCTCAGAAGTTAGGTCTATGTCTTAACTAAAAATCTGGAAGTTTTCATAATTTATTATGAGGTTTAGAACCCCCAGATATTATTTGGGAACCCAAAAGTTTGACAGCTCATAAATGGCCAACATAGGGTTTTCAACAAGCTTTTTCCCTAACCTACACATCTCGAAAAATGGTCGTTCTTGACTTTAAAAATTCTTTGTATATAGTAGTTTAGTGTCGAAGAAAAGCAAAGCCTAAATAGTTTTGGAGCTTGGTCAAAAACAGCCTCAAAGTAGGCCGGAAAACCTTCGAAAAGCTGAAATATATATATATATATATATATATATATATATATATATATATATATATATATATATATATATATATATATATATATATATATATATATATATATATATATGTATATATATATATATATATATATGTGTATATATATCTATATATATATATGTGTATATATATATATATGTATATATGTATATATATATCTATATGTATATATATATATATATATCTATATGTATATATGTATATCTATATATATATATGTATATATATATATATATATATATATATATATATATATATATATATATATATATATATATATAAACTTGACGTTTTAAGTGGGTTTTATTTATAAACTTGTAATGTTGGGTGATTTAAGACATAAAAACCTATATATATATATATATATATATATATATATATATATATATATATATATATATATATATATATATATATATATATATATATATATATATATATATATATATATATATACATATACATATCTATATATATATATATATATATATGAGAGTTATTAAGTCCCTATTATCATTTAGGACTCGATTAAACACATCCGGTGCATCACTCATCAAAGAACGTAAACTTGCATTTTACGCACACATTTTGCCATCACACTCTCGGTGAGTCCTCATTGCCCCTATTTTCACACTGTTATGTTTTGGGGTTGAAATACATGCAATGTTTTCATATGGACACGAAACAACTTCATTTTTATTATGTATTACATATGTGGTTCCATCAGCCCTCAAATCATAAACCGTTAATTGCATTTATTTGTAAGCGCGAATATATTATGGATAGATCTATCGGGAGTCATGTCCCCCATTCGGGTTAGTCTTAATCGGCTAACGTCGGGATGCATATATATTCAACACACGGTATTACGTATGGAAATACTTCACAGGGCAAACTCATTTAATTAAGCTTCGGTTGCATGATGGTTTATATGTAATACATAACATGGAATTTATGATTTTATAAATTCAAACTCAACTGTTGTTGTCCATACAAGTCAGATTTACGTGTAAACGTATGAGCTCACCAACAATTTTGTTGACGTATTTTAGCGTGTATTTTCCGGAAATTAAGGCAACTGCACCGCATCGGATGTATTTTCAAGCTACCGTACTTTTGGAGTCGCATTACTTTTCAAATCATCGGAGATTTATTTGCATTATTTTGGTTAATTTAATTATGTATTTAAATCTCTGTATCTTGCGAACTACTCTTTATCATTTTCGGGTTATGTAAAACATTTCTATATTTTGAAGTTATATCGATGTATTTTTGAAAACATCCATATAGTGGTCGTTCGTTATGATTATGGTTACGCTTCCGCGACGTCAGGCTTCGTTTCCAACCGGGGTAACGGTAGGGCTGTCCAGTGTTCGGTTCGACATGAAAATGCGAACCTAAATGGCGGTTCGGTTTTCTGGCACAGGGTAACCGAAACCGAGCCGAAACCCGTATGAAACCGAACCGAACCGAACCGAAATTAACCGGTTATCCACGGTTCGGTTTACGGGTACCCACATTGACACATGTTGGCTGGAAATTATAAAATGTAACCTGAATTAATATATTCTTTTCTTTTTTTTTTGTATTTTCATTTTTATTATTTATTATTTATATTAAATATTAAGAATTTATAAATTTATGTAGTATTCTTTATACCCTCGGTTCGGGTCGAGTACCCACGGGTTTCTGCGTTTATATATCGAAACCGAACCGACACAGATCGGTTTTTTCGGTTTCGGGTTTTTCCGGTTTCGGTTTTTTTGGGTCTCGGATCATGCGGTTCGGCTCGGTTTTTCGGTTTTCCGGTTTACTTTGAACACCCCTAGGTAACAGGGTGTGACAGATTGGTATCAGAGCCATAGTTATAGTGAACTAGGTGGCTTAGTACCCTAGACGATAACTGCACATACGTTTTACTAAATTTTTTAAAATATCTTGTAAGTAACTAAAAGACTATAAATGGACCTTGATGGCAGAAAACATGTCAAACCAAGTTGTAATAATCTTGTCTGACTCTGAAGATGAGTATGCCCCTTTAAGCCCGGAGGTCACAGAGGTGTTCGTAGAAGAGGACCCATCAGAAGAGGAAGACCCCTCTGAAGAAGAAGACCCAATGGAGGAATCCGAGGAAGAACCCATGAAGGAAGACAAATCCGGAGACGATCCACCACCCCCGGTGGTCACCTCTTACATCCCGTATCACCCGGAAGTTCCATGATTCACACCATACCACCCCCACCCCAATAACCTAAAGATGCTATATACACCCCGCAAAAGAGTTTTCATGTCAAGACGGGAGTCTATCCCCGTACCGGCACCACAACCAACTTCACCACCAACACGATGGGCAAACGCCCGAAGATGGGGCTGGATGCCCGAGACCCTTCAAGAATGGAGGCGGGAGGAGGGACTCCCCTCCCACTTTGAGATCGGAGGACCATCCTCCGTGCCTACCCCACCACTCACCCAAGAACCCGCCGAACAGACCATACCACTCTTGGTAGCACGGTCTTCAAGGCACGATCTCCAACTACGGTTGCTTAACCAAGAGATCGGAGAAATGACCGCTCGTTTAAAGCGAGAGGAGGTACAAAACTCCAACCTATACTGGGCTAACCAGCACGCCCTCGCCATCCAGCAGGACGGACTAGATGAGCTTCGGCAGCGATTAGCCTAGAGTGAGGCCCGTAATAAGGAGCTGACACAGCGCTTCAATGCTTTAGAAAAGGGAGAGACCCTCGATCACTCCCACACCTAGTACCCCCCCCCCCTCCTCTATCTTTGTAATGTTTAGAAATTATTATGTAATAGTGTAGGTCTAAAATTTTTGGGTAATAACCCACCCTAATGTAAGAAAATTATGAATGATTAATGAAAATTGCAAATTATTTATTAATCTATGATTGATGATTATAGAACTGCGCCCTAAGAAAAAAAAATTTCAATCTTTAAGACTGAACTTCTTACATTATGCTTCATTGATGTATTTTTTATTCATACGACTAATATGTGTTAAATCAGAATTATAGTTGATTTTATAGCATTATTGTGTTCAGGATTATTGATTATAAATTCTGATTTTTATGAACTTTATCAAATTTAAGTGATTTATTAATTGGCTGCCATTTCTAGCATTATTGTGATTATGAGATAGTGACTAGTTAACAAATTGTGAAATCATTGTATGCAAATTAATTCTTAGCAATATTGTGATTATAGGATTAATTTAATCTTTGATTTCGTTAGACTTGATTCATGTTTATTTGGCTAAATTGAATATTTAGAGTTATTTCCGAGAGCTTGACGTGTAGACAGTTTTAATCTCTAAAAGCTAGATTTAGTTGACTTAATTAATCGTAAAAGACATTTATTGTTGATTTTTAGAAATTCGGGAATACTGGAGAACTCCATACTTGATTTTCTGAAATTAATAAAATATGTCCATGAATCGGTTTTACATCAAAGTTTCAAACTCTTGAACTTAAAAGATTTAAAACCGTTGGATTTAATTCCAACTTAATTTTCTTTGACCAAAAACATCTTAAGTGTTTTTACACCATTTTACTCCATTAGTCCTAAAAGACGTATCCAAGTGACTGCTGCTTTTATTATATATCTGATATTATTCTGTTTTAGCGTTAAGGTTTATATTTAGTAATCTGTTTTTTAAGAATTTAGGGTTATAATCATCCTCAACCCTTATCCATGGCTAGACATTAGTGAGAATCTTAGTATCGGTATATCGATCCTTATTGTCGTTCCCTGAGTTCGATAATCCCCGAGGTCAGCTTCTAGCTATACTAACTACGACTGGTAGACTGCTAGTGGTTTATGGTATAACTTAGGCTTTCTTCTTTCTTTGATTTTATGTACCAAATCCGCGGAAAGATCAAATGGAGCCGTTGCCGGGGAACGGCTAGAAATATTGTGAAAACGTTTAGCTGGTAGATTAGCCGATCCTTCTTTTGGGATTTTATCTCTTGGAAGTTCTTTTCTTGTTTTTCCCATCCTATATCTATTCTATCCACCCTCTCAGTGTTTGTATATGGTTTATGACTCGAAATTTAAAGCTGCATGTTGTAAGTCCATATAACGAAATGGAGACACAATTTCTATCCAAGTTTTGTCCGCCCTCACGTACTACTCAGCTTACGAGTGAAATCATGGGATTCAGGCAGAAGCCTAAAGAGTCCTTACGTGATGCGTGGGAGTGGTACAAAGAATCCATAATGAAGTGTCCAAATCACAATCTGACGCTCAATCATCGAGTCAAACTCTTCTATGAAGGTGTGCACCCGATGTATCATTCTTTGATTGACTCCGCTTGTAGTGGATCTGTCTACAGAAAGACACCTGAGGAGGCGGTTGAGATTTTAGATGACTTGGTGATGAGTCAGCATCAGACACCCAGTGAGTACTTCGGATGGGGAGCTTCAGATTCTAAGCAAGCCGCTGCCATAGCCGCACTCACAGCAAAGATTGAGCAGCTCACGCAGAATAGTCAACCACAAGCCATGCCAGCTCCCGTGCAAGCTGTGTATCCATCATGTGATGCTTGTGGTGGCCCACATTTGAGCTATGAGTGTCAGGCGGCTTACTCTTACCCCAATAAGGAGGAGGTTTTCTGGAGGTGGCATGTATGAGTATGCTCACCCGAACCAAAACTATCTGAATTATTCCCAGAATCAGCCACCTCCTAGTTTCATGAATCCGAGACCACATATGCTTCAGAGACCCCCATTTGCCTCTCATCAGGAGTATAACCAGGGGCAATCTTCTTCTTCCTCCCATGGTCATTTTCAGCAGCATACTCGAGCGCAACAATTCTATGGCCAGTCTGGTAGCCCTTATTAGAATCCTCCACGTCCTCAGGCTACACATCAGCCACAAGAGAGGTCGAATTTAGAGGATATGATGATAAAGTTCATGGCTAACAAAGAGACTATCACAAGGAACCAACAGGATGCTATAAAGAATTTAGAGGTCCAAATCGGACAGATAGCTAAAGCGCAGAATGAGCGACAGCCTGGTGGTCTTCCAAGTGATACTGTGCCAAATCCAAAGGCTGAAGCGAAGATGATTATCACGCGTAGTGGTAAGGAAACTGTAGGGCCGTCACTTCCACCCCATTCTGCTTCTCCCCCTCTTGATTCTGTTGTTCATGAGGACGATCCGGAGACTATCACTGACCAGATGCACATTCCTAGTACACCAAGTACCGCACACGTCCCACCTCCGGCGATGCCTACAGTTAGTCCTTACAAGCCCCCTATTCCGTATCCGAGCAGATTGCAAAAGGAAATCAAGGATAAGCAATACGACAAGTTCCTTGGATTGTTCAAACAGTTACATATAAATATTCCTTTCATCAATGCAATTGCTCAGATGCCGAACTACGTGTAGTTTTTGAAGGATCTGCTCTCAAAGCGTAAGAAGCTTGATGATTTGGACATAGTAGAGATGAACGCCGAGTGTTCAGTTGTGCTCCAATACAAGCTTCCAATCAAGCAAGATGATCCTGGCAGTTTCACTATACCATGTCATATTGGTAACCTGCATGTTGCGAATGCCCTCGATGATCTAGGAGCTAGCATCAATCTTATGCCCACATCTCTATATGCTAGACTCGGTCTCAGAGAGCCAAAGCCCACTCGTATGAGTATTCAGTTGGCAGACCGATCAGTGAAATTTCCTCGGGGTATCACGAAGAACACGTTGGTGAAAGTTGATAAGTTTGTATTTCTGGTAGACTTTGTCATCATGGAAATGCATGAAGACAGCTCTGTTCCTCTCATTCTAGGGCGTCCATTTTTAGCGACATCCCATGCGATGATCGATGTTTTGGATAGGAAGTTGACCCTTAGGGTGGGAGATGAGCATGTCAGTTTTGATGTTGACAAAGCTATGCAGAGAGCTGATGATACTGTGGAGTCGATTTGCTTTGTTCGCTCCAATAGCTCTTCTGACAGGTAAATGCATTCTGAGATTGATGAGACGCTCGTTAAGTTTGAGTTGATTGGGTATGAGAGATCCACTTCTTTTGAAGATGGAGAGTCTATCGATGATGATATATCTCTGTGCCCATTGTCTCTTGATTCTGATCATTCTGTATATGTCTTTGATTCCATTGATATCTTTCCTTTGTGCACGATAGACTCATCTCCTGCGCATGAGGATATTGTTACGTTAGATCCGAAGGAAAGTATAAAATCCAAATCCTTGATTGAAGATCCTCCGACTCTTGAGCTGAAAGAGTTACCAGCGCATTTAGAGTACGCTTTTCTGGAGGGGTCATCTCAGCTTTCAGTTATTATAGCCAAAGACCTCTCACCTGATGAAAAAGCGGATTGATCCAGGTCGTGAAATCCCACAAGCAGGCCATCGCGTGGAAAATCTCTAATATCAAGGGTTTCAGTCCTGCTTATTGCACTAATAAGATACTGATGGAAGAGGATTTCAAGCCTGTGATTCAACCCCAAAGGAGGGTCAATCCAAAAATTCACGAGGTCATCAAGAAGGAAGTGTTGAAGCTTGTTGATGCAGGTATGATATATCCAATCTCTGATTCGTCGTGGGTGAGTCCCATTCATGTGGTCCCAAAGAAAGGGGGGACAACCGTCGTTCTTAATCAAAAGAATGAATTGATTCCTTCGAGGACGGTTACGGGATGGCGAGTTTGCATCGTCTATCGCAAACTCAATGATGCCACCCGTAAGGATCATTTTCCATTGCCCTTCATTGATCGGATGCTCGAGAGATTGTCAGGGAATGAGTTCTATTGTTTCCTTGATGGTTTTTCCGGTTACTTTCAGATCCCTATCAGCCCCGAGGACCAGGACAAGACCACTTTCACATGTCCCTATGGAACGTTCGCATACCGGCGTATGCAATTCGATTTATGCAATGCGCGTGCGACGTTCCAAAGATGTATGGTAGTTATCTTTAATGATATGCTTGAGAAGAGTGTGGAAGTGTTCATGGATGATTTTTCTCTGTTCGGTAGTTCTTTTTCTTCGTGCCCTGCGAATTTAGATGGTATGCTTGTGTAACATCCTCAGATTTAAATTACTGAAATTGAGGTTTAATTAGATTAATTTTTAAATTAAGGTAATTTAAGTTGAATTATGAAAGTTGGTTGCATTATATGGAAATTTAGAGTTTTTAAATTATTAAGTGAAAATAATTATTAAGGATAATAAATAAAAGATAGAACTCTTTTATTTTATAAAATCGGTATTTAATGGAACCGGATGTGTAGAGGGGTGAAATGTGCCAATGTTGGAAATTTGGAATAAATGGGATGAAAGATCAATTTTTGTCTTTCATTTTCACCAAGCATTTTCTCTCTCTCGGCTCTCTCTCTCTCTCTCTCTCTCTCTCTCTCTCTCTCTCTCTCTCTCTCTCTCTACAATTCAAGATCATCAAAGTTTGGAATTTGAAGCTAAAAATCTGAAACAAGATTGCTAGGAAGGAACTATAACATCTGCAATCATCGAATTAAGGTAAATATCCCTTTAAATTCGAATTTAGGAACATTTTGGTTCGGTTTTTATGAAATCCGAAATTGTTAGAATTTGGGTTGCAAACATGAATGCATGTGTGATTTTATTGTGAATTAGTGTCAAACTAGTGTTTATGAAGCTACATATTAAATTTCAGCTTCTGATTTAAAGAATAAGTATGATTTCTGGGAATTTTTGTATGTGTTATGTATGTATGTTCGAAGGATGAACAAAAATGGTCAAATAGGACCTAAATTGGTAAAAAAATGTATTAATATTAGTGTTAAAATGATTAGAATTAAGTGTTCTAAAGTTGGCAAAATTTATATCATACCAGGAAATAAGTCTAAAAATGACTTAGATTTAAAATCTGGAAAAATATTTAAAGCAAGAACAAATTCGAATGGTCCAAGGTTTGGATATGTTCGAACTTAAGATGATTCGAATTTGGGCATGATTCGAATTTAGCTTGGGTCCGAAATAAACTATAATTCGAATTTATATGGTCCGAAATTCGAACTTAAGATGGTTTCGAACTTAGTATGAAATTCGAATTTATGAAGTGCAAAACAGGAATAAATTCTAAGTGTTGGAATCCGGATGGGGTCCGAATTCGGTTGGGGACCGAATTCGGATGTGGTCCGAATTTGACAAATGGGATTCGAACTTAATCTTTCGAATTTGTATGGTTCGAACTTGGCATAGATTCGAACTTACCATGGTTCGAATTTGATAAATGGTTCAAATTTGATGTTGTCCGAATTTGAGGGAACCGAATTGAACTGGGGTCCGAATTCGGGTGGGATCCGAATTCGGACATGGATTCGAATTTGGTATCAAATGTTGCAAAAACTTATAAAATTTGGTTTTATGAAATTTAAACAGTTATTGACACGATGTGTTGTTACAACTGACTTACAGGTCCCTTGTGGTGTTGTTTAACCCACAGTGGGGTACTTTGTGGATCCGGTTGAAAGCCCGTGGAGAAATAATATTGGTTAAAGTTTAATAACGCACCCACTGTGAGTACATACGATTACTTACATCTTAATCTGATTCTTGAACATCACAATAATCACTTTGAAATGACACTGAATTTTCATCTGTTGATCGACTATTATCTCATGTTAATAGTACAATAGTAGGAATGACTTGTGAATTCCTTCCCTTCCTTTTCAGGAAACTGGTGAACCAGTAGGAACTGCTCTGAATGTTTTCGATAATGGAGGAAGTGATCTGATACAAGTTAAGCTTGATTCATCAATGGACAACATTGACAAAAAAATGGAAAGCTGAATTCACAAGCACTCCTTGTGTGGGTACCTTTTGTTGAGGCGATTGTTCCTCATGTTGACCTGAATAAAACACAAATACGCTCTGATGAGAGGTCAAAGAACGAACGCCGAAAACTTGTGAGGCAAACTTTCTTTCTTCTTTTTATTTTTGCTACATTTCAAAATATTTATTGCTTTTCATGTGTGAGATCTACATTTATGATTTGATTCATACTACCCCTTTCTGTTAAAATTGTAAACAATAACGTCAATTTTGGTTTCCTCATATTAATTGGATAATTGTGATGTTTTAAAATTTGGAATAATTGTCAATTTTGGTTTCTTTAAAACTGAAATTAGTTGTTCGAATTTCTGAGAGGATGTCAAGAATGCACATATTTGAATTGCTTTGCGTTGATTAGACACTCATTCACTTAAAAAATTATAATGTTGTGACTGCTACTGTATTCATATACCAGACGCACAAACACATCCATATATACATGCTGCTGATCCAATTTTCTATCCTTTTTCAAATGTCAAATTATATACAGCAGCTGCTGCTTTGTTTCAATTTTTAGGAGCTTGAACATTCAACATAAATACATATAAACTTGCTGCTGATTTTGATCTTCCAACACGCGACACATAACCAATTTAAATTCATGCATATGCATTTTATCTCTGAGGTTGCTACTATTGTTGTCTTTGCATTCTGTTTCACCAACAGATGTGTGTGTGTGTGTGTGTGTGTGTATATTGCTGTTGTGATCTTTCTTTCTGCTTAGTTGTCGCAAACAAGCACGCAGCACACTCTTAAACTCCATGTATATATGTGTATGTATTACGGTTCACCGCTAAATATAGTAATAGAGCGCAGTATGATGTTGGGGGAGGGGGCAGATTGTAAGACATATAAAGCCCGGTTAAACAACTGGGTCCAATGATGAATGAAGCCCGGTTTATTACAGGGCCTACTGGGTCCAATATCATTTAACAAATCAATGCACATGAAATGAAGCCCAGTTTATAGTGAAAGAACGTGGTCAATATATATATATATATATATATATATATATATATATATAAATCTTTTATGTTAACGTATATTTCCAACAAAATAACTCATTTTGCCGTGTTAATTAATGCTTCAAATGTTCCAGAATTTTCTACTGTTTTGATAGTTGAAAGTTATTTTTGTGACTGTTGAGTGTTGATCAGTTACAGGAGACTTTATTTCCTGTCTTTTTAGCTCTTCTATTTTCAGTTTCTTTGTGTCTTGTTTGCCTATAAAATGGCTTGTCTTTCAATACATGAAATATAAGAAAATATTTTCTCCAGTATTTCTCCAACAATTTTGGTATCAGAGCTACCAGGTTCTGTCCATTTTTTTTTTCATTCTCTACAGGCAAGAGAAGATAGTGAGAAGTCCATGGCAGGAAACAACAACTCTTCGTTAATATCTCAATCCCTTATTCCAATATTTGAAGAAGATAAATATCATCTATGGAGTCTCAAAATGAAGACGATGTTCAAATCACAAGAACTTTGGGAAATGGTGGAGATTGGTTATGAAGAACCAGACCCAGCACCAGAGCAACCAAACCAACAACTGAGGGAGAATCGAAAGAAGGATGCCAAGGCACTATTTCTCATCCAATCAGCACTGGATGATGAAACTTTTCCTCGAATTTCAGGAACACTAACTGCACATGAGGCATGGGAAGTTCTAAAAATGGATGGGCAACAAAAAGGTAATTACGGTGAAACTTCAATCACTTCGTCGTAATTTTGAAACATTGGCTATGAAAGAAAAAGAGTCTGTGCAAGATTATTTAGCTAGAGTATCTGCAATAGTGAATCAAATGAAGTCGTAATGTGAAATGGTAACCGATGAGACAATTGTAAGTAAAATTTTAAGGAGTCTAACTTCTGATTTCAATCATGTTGTTGCTGCGATAGAGGAATCTAAGGACCTCTCATCATTTTCTTTTGATGAATTAATGAGTTCTTTATTAGCGCATGAAGATCGTCTCAACAGGCCCTTTGAAAAAATAGAGGAAAAAGCTTTTCAGGTGAAAGAGTAGCCTTCGTTTAAGGAAAAAACAGAAAGTTCAGGTGGTCGTGGACAGAGTAGAGGAGGATTTTCAAGTGGTCGTGGACAGAATAGAGGAGGATTTTGAGGCAGGTTTCGCGGAAGAGGTAGAGGTCGTGGTCAATTTGATGACCAACGACAATTCAGAAGCTCTATTCAATGCCGTTACTGCACTAGAGCCATAAAGACACAGAATGTTGGGTAAAACAGAGAGATGAACAACAAAGACAGAAGCCTAAAGATAACCAGGCAAATTTTGCAGAGAACAGGTTGTTCATGGCCCATTCACAATGTTTAGATGCTCACGATGGTGTTTGGTTTCTAGATAGTGGGTGCTCTAACCACATGTCTGGAAGAAAGTCTTTATTCAAGGAGCTAGATGAATTTGTTAAAGGTGAAGTTCGACTTGGAGACAACAAAAAAATGCAAGTTGAAGGCAAAGGTACCATCACCATCAAAACAATACAAGGTGATGTTAAATTTCTTTATGATGTGCAATATGTGCCTAGCTTAGCCCATAACCTGTTGAGTATTGGACAACTGATGTCTAGTGGATATAAGGTTATTTTTTCTGAAAATGCATGTTCTGTGGATGATGAAAGAACTGGTCAAACCTTAGTTACTGTCCGCATGACACACAATAGAATGTTTCCTCTTGATGTTTCAACAGTAGTGGGTCAAGCTTTAGTACTTAAAGCAAACAATGAAACAAGCTTATGGCATCTACAATATGGGCATCTAAACGTGAAATGGTTGGATTTGTTAAGCAAGAAAAATATGGTTGTTGGATTGCCTCGTATAAAGGAACTTGAATTTTGTGAAAGTTGTGTTTATGGGAAGCAACACAGAACTTCATTTCCTGTAAACAAGTCTTGGAGGGCATCTATTTCTCTTGAATTAGTCCATGCCGATGTTTGTGGTCCAATGAGTGTTGAGTCCTTGGGTGGAAGTATATATTTCTTGTTATTTATTGATGATTATAGCCGAATGAGTTGGGTATACTTCTTAAAGCACAAATCTGAAACATTTGAGTGCTTTAATAAGTTTAAGGCCATGGTAGAAAATCAAAGTGGTTGTAATATTAAAACCCTTCGGACAGATAGAGGCGGTGAATTTACTTCTAACGAATTTTCCATTTTTTGTGAGAAACATGGCATTCACAGGGAACTATCATCGCCACACACGCCGCAACAAAATGGAGTGGTGGAAAGAAAAAATCGAACAGTTGTTGAGATGGCTCGTAGTATGATGGCTATAAATAGTCTTCCTAAGATGTTTTGGGCAGAAGGAGTGGCAACTACAGTTTATCTCCTAAACATTTCACCGACCAAAGCAGTTATGAATCGTACCCCATACGAAGCCTGGAAAGGAAGAAAGCCAAAAGTGGGTCATTTGAAAATTTTTGGATGTGTAGCATTTTTGGATACATCTCCATCTCGTACTAAATTAGACGTTAAATCAAAGAAATGCATTTTTGTTGGATATTCTCATCAGTCCAAAGCATACAAGTTATACAATCCATTGTCGGGAAAAGTTTTGATAAGTCGTGACGTGAAGTTTAATGAATCAGAAAGTTGGTTTTTGGAAACCAATAATTCTTCAATTGCAGGTTGTAAATCAACTGAAGTTGAAGATTTTGATGTTACACAAGATGTTCCTGATGTTGAAACTTTAGTGCCAATAAGTCCTCTTTCTTCTGGTGTTGAAAATTCAGCTCCGTCCAGCCCTGTTACCACGTCATCCCCCAGTAGCAACACGAGGGAGTCTTCTTCGTCCAAATCCGCTTATGATCATACTCCTAAAAGGTTTAGATCCTTAAACGATATTTATGCCTCAAGTAATTTTGTTTTATACACTTCAGATCTTGTGTATTTTGATGAAGCAGTTGAAAGTAAGGTTTGGCAGGAGGCTATGAATGAGGAGATGGCATCCATACGTAAAAACAATACTTGGGAGTTAGTTGATCTTCCGAAAGAAAAGAATGTTATTGGGTTGAAATGGGTATATCGCACCAAATATCAGTCTGATGGTACTGTTCAGAAGCATAAAGCGCGATTAGTAGCTAAGGGGTATGCACAAGAAGAAGGTGTTGATTTCGATGAGACTTTCTCTCCGGTGGCTCGCTTTGAAACCGTAAGAACATTCCTGGCTCTAGCTGCACACTTTCAATGGCCGGTATACCAACTCGATGTCAAATCAGCATTTTTAAATGGAGAGCTTGCAGAATAAGTTTATGTTGCTCAACCACAGGATTATGAAGTAAGTGGTTCTGAGAATAAGGTTTACAAGCTAAAGAAGGCTTTATATGGTCTTAAACAAGCTCCACGTGCTTGGTACAGCAAAATCGACTCTTATTTCTTAAAAGATGGGTTTGAACTATCCAAAAATGAGCCTACACTGTATGTTAAGAGGCAAGGTTCAAGTTTTCTGGTAGTATGTCTATACGTTGATGATATTATATATATGGGATCAAGTGCATCTGTTGTTGCTGACTTTAAATCTTCCGTGATGAGAAATTTTGAGATGTCTGATTTGGGATTATTGCATTATTTTCTCGGACTTGAGGTGATCCAAGGTCCAGATGGAATTTTTATCTCACAGAAGAAATATGTCATGGATTTGCTAAAAAGGTTCAATATGTCGGATTGTAATCCAACACAAACACCCATGAATGTGAATGAGTCCTTAAGAGCTAATGAGGGTAAGGTTTTGGCGAATGAAAGATATTACAGGAGAATAGTTGGCGGGTTAAGTTATTTGACTCATACAAGGCCAGACACAGCATTCTTAGTTAGTGTAATTTCTAGATTTATGCACAACCCAACAACGCGTCATCTTGGAGCGGCAAAAAGGATTCTTCGTTATGTTGCTGGAACTATAGATTATGGAGTTTGGTACTCAAAGGCATCAACTTTGAGATTGTATGGATATTCTGATAGTGATTGGGCAGGATGTTTAGATGATCGAAAGAGTACGTCAGGATATGTTTTTTCTTTTGGATCTGGAGCAATTTCTTGGAGTTCAAAGAAGCAAGCAACAGTTGCTTTGTCATCCTCAGAGGCTGAGTATGTTGCTGTTACTTCATCAACTTGTCAAGCAGTTTGGTTACGAAGATTGCTTGCTGATTTTGGTCAAGTTCAAGAAGGTGCAAGTGAAGTGTATTGTGATAACAAGGAAACAATTGCAATGTCGAAAAATCCCGCGTTTCATAGCAGGACCAAACATATTGATATACGCTATCATTTCATTCGGGATCAAATAACTAAAGGAGAGGTTATGCTGAAACATTGTGGTACAAATCAACAGATTGCTGA
The DNA here is from genome assembly GCA_020465985.1 of Centrapalus pauciflorus. Taxonomy (NCBI): domain Eukaryota; kingdom Viridiplantae; phylum Streptophyta; class Magnoliopsida; order Asterales; family Asteraceae; genus Centrapalus; species Centrapalus pauciflorus. The sequence continues at coordinate 251,066 of JAANYP010004357.1, forward strand.
TGTTTTAACTAAGTCTCTTTCAAGCATGAAGCATGAGATCTTCACGAAGCAAATGGGTGTGACAAGATTTGAAGCAAGGGGGAGTGTTAATTAATGCTTTAAATGTTCCAGAATTTTCTATTGTTTTGATAGTTATTTTTGTGACTATTGAGTGTTGATCAGTTACAGGAGACTTTATTTCCTGTCTTTTTAGCTCTTCTATTTTCAGTTTCTTTGTGTCTTGTTTGCCTATAAAATGGCTTGTCTTTCAATACATGAAATATAAGAAAATATTTTCTCCAGTATTTCTCCAACATTGCCAAGTATAATTATACTATTCAAGTGATGAATACACAATATAAGCTATCAAGACTTTGACTACATATATATTCTCCCTAAACATATATTGATACTCTCACTATATCAATTCTACAATATACAATTATGAAATTCAACCTCGGAAATAGAAATTATTAAGTAATAATTCTAGGCATTATTCTAAAAAGGTGGCGTATTAGGGAGGGACCGTTAACAAGTCAATGAATAAGGCTGCTTTGTGGGCAGTCTTGGCATCACCCTAGATGCACTTTCTTTTCCTTCTTAACCTCACAAAGTTTGCTTGGTTGTCTCCAACAGGTTGACATGTTCATCAAAATCACTCCTTTTCGATGGATTCGATTTTAATGTCTTCTTTTACAAGGTAACACTTCTTTTTTTTCCGTTGGTGTTCTTGATTGGCCAGCTGCTTTTGATTGCTCAGGTGCTCTACCATCCCTACAGAAACACAGAGAGACATAAAAAAAAGAAATATAGCATTGTGTGTTGTGCTTACTAATAAGCCAGAAATATAGCATTGTGTGTTGTGCTTGCTGTCCAGAAATAGTTTAAACAGCAGCCTATTGTCTTGAGATTGTGTGTTATGAATACAATTCGCAACAGCACCTCAGTAGCATGAAATGGGTTATAGACTAAGTTGTGGAGTGTGTGTGCCGTTGAGATTCCATAGTTTGGACTCTGCTGAGTCTCGGACTAAGGCCGTCAAAATAGAAAGAATCATGACAGCAGCAATAACTTAACGAGACAATAAACTACAAATAAAACTAAATAAAATGGGTTATAAACCAAGTCTCGCAGCAGCACCTAGGTAACCGAACTAGAAATAAAATGGGTTATAAACTACAAATAAAACCAACAATAAACTACAAATAAAGCTGAATAAAATGACAACAGAAATAACTTAACCGGAATAAGTCTAGCAGCAGCACCTCAGTAGGATCAAGGCAGTTTTGATGGCTAGCTGGACTCATTTCCTTCTCAGGCAGAACAATGTCAGCCACTCCTTTTCCTTGCAAGTGCAATTTTATGTTTGTGAATATAACATAGATGAACATGTAGACATTCATAATTGATTGAAGAATACCAACATGAATAATGAACTACAGAACTGGAAAACACAAAATAAATCTAAAATATTAACAATACTAGTACATAAACAACCTTCAACCCCCTCAAATAGACCTGTGGTTTATGAAAAACAACTCAAACACGGGGTTTAATTGTTTCCACCCCATGTTTTAAAGTAAACAACCACGATTTCTATATAAACAACCGGGGACTATTGTTCCCATGTTTTTTCCCTAAAACAAAACCCGGTTTGTAATAAACAACCAGGGTTTTAAAAAGACTCATTTCCTTCTCCCCCCCCCCCCCCCCCCCCCGTATTCCCTTCCCAAAATTTTCATATCCCACCTACCATTCCACCCCTCATAAGTCATAACCCTAGAAACGAAAGGCAACACAATTATCTCCTCTCACTCCTGCTCTCAAACCAGAACCACCACCACCATCGTTCGTCATCATCTTCCCCCTCTCTCCTGCTACCATCATTCGACATCCCCATCAATTTCGTCTTCTTCTCTCCGGCTTCCATCACCCGAGCACTGACACGTGACCTGCTCTCCGACAATATGCTCGATATGCACCCTTTAGTATATCTCGGCTTTCATCGAATCCATATGAAGAACCGATTTCAAGTATCTGGAAATCAAAACTACCAATTTCAGAAACCTTGGAATCGAAACCATCGGTTTCATGAACCATCGAAGTCTCCAAGATAACCATTACAAATGTGCTTTATTATACGACAACAACGATTAATTTGAGTTAATTGTTTTTAATTTTTTTAGTTTCTAGGGTTGTACACCATCTCCAGAACCGGTTGCTCATTGAAGGTAAGCATTACATATTAACACTAACCAATTGTTCTAGGGTTGTACTCGATTTTAATAGGTTCATTGAAGGTAACCATTACATATATGTTTCTGCTACACACAAGAGCTGAGAATATGAAGTTTAACGCATTTGGAATATGCCTTTAGTACTGTATAATAGTTTTTAAATTAAAGATACTTGTTATTGGATTTGAGTTTTTGTAGATTACAATGGTTATCTAAATTAATTATTGTTGTTCTTGGATTTGAGTTTTTCAAACACGAAACATATCAATCTTATTTTAGATATTCAAAAATTAATTTGAAGATTAAAAAGGATATATATCCATCTTTGTTTTTTAATGAGGACATACATCCGTCTTATTTAAGTTTTAGGTTTTGGGTTATATGCTTTATTAGAAAAGTATTGAAACTGACTACAAAGATTGCTATTAAATCCAAATTCAACTTTGTTTGGTGCTGGGGATAAAGATGTAAGAGAGCTACAGGAGATAAAAGATGAGATTCAAAGCTTTGTAGTGTTGAATATGGCACTTATAAACAAGAAGATATCACATAAGCTTTTATAAATTCCATTTATACTAACTAATATTGTGTGTGTGTATATATGTAGGAAAGTAAGTCCATTTGCCTGTACTTGGATGTGGAGTAAATGGACGTACGTTTACACTTAAGGTTTGTTTCATTAACATTCTTGTGGCATTATGACACATTGACACCATCAAGCAATAAAGTTTGATTGTTTGTGTGGTTTCTCATGACTATTTTAAATAAATTTGTGCTGCACATATGAATTAGTGCCAAAGGTGTGGTTGTTGTCCTACTGTCACCTACATTTATGATGGGATGATATCATAAGACGTGCTATTTATAAAAAATTTGTGCTGCACGTATGAATTAGTGCTCTTGTTTAATTTCTTAGAACATAAGCTTGTAAATGGTGTACATTTTATTAGATACAAAGGAGCAGATTGGTGATCACCTTCATCAATTGAGAAGCAAAGCAACTGTCAGTTCTAATTGATCCAATCGGGTGTTGGAATAATCCGTATATTTAAACCTTTATTTTAGTTGTTTTCTTTTATTACTTTATCTAAAATCAAGGCCATGTGGGCCACTATTTTCCTGCATTTTTAGTTGACGTAGTGGGAAGTTTTGTTTCTCACCTTTATGGTTATTTTTTATCAGTTTTAAGTATGAGACTTCATTGTTCAGAGTGTGGAAGAACTTTCTGAATAAGACAAGAAAATTGCCCCAACAGTCCTGTTGCTTTTTCACGGTTTTGGCTAATATCGGGAAGCCAACCGCAGTTCAAACGTCCACCGTTGAGTGAACTTGGGTGGATTCAATAATTTGACACCTTCAAGAAGGGATGAAACATATGAGGTAGTACTCTACTTTAAAATAATCGATATTTTACATATTCTTGTTGATTTCTGGTTGAAGAGGTAATAACTTTTTTTTGAGATACCGGATAGATCTTGTTTCATCTTGCTTACTTGTTGGTTTGGCCTTTCATAAATTAAGGTATAATGTGCTAGCTATGGACTTGTTGGATTTGTCGGACATGTAGTGGAATTTATATAATGTATTTAGGAGATGTCGAAGAGATTGAAAACTTGCAGCTACATTTGCTTGTATATTTGTTGTCCATCCTTCTGTTTTTACATTATTCATTTTTAGTGTATTATCATTAGAGGTTTCACAGATTCATTGACTGTGTAAACCATCCACATTCGACAGGAAATTGATGGTCCAGAAGTTGCTGTCGCTAGGCTTGCAACAATTACCCTCAGAATGAGAGACTCAGGTATCAATATTATTTTGGGTGTTTGTTTGCTTGCCTACTTGTAATGTTTTTTTTATGATGGCTACGTACCGACTAATTCATGATTGCTTCGAATCATGTAATACTTATGGATGTATATAAATTAGGCAACAACCTTTGTGTTATTGTGTAAACCCCGTGGGGAATGCATTGCATTAGCTCTCAATATAAAGATACAATATTTACACAAAGGAACCCTACACTATACAAATATTTAATTTAACACACCCCTGCAGTTGGAGCGTGCGTTTCACAAATGTTCAAACTGGTTCTGAAATATAAGAATAATTGTGTAGGTAAACCTTTGGTAAAAATATCTGCAAACTGATGAGTGGAAGGTACATGTAACACACGAACAAGACCAAGAGCAACTCCTTCCCTAACAAAATGTAAATCGATTTCCACATGTTTGGTACGTTGGTGTTGTACTGGGTTAGATGCGAGATACATGGCACTTACATTATCACAAAAAACAACGGTGACACGGTTTAACGGACAACGAAGTTCAAGGAGGAGATTACGAATCCAAGCGTCCTCAGCAACAACCACACCTGTGTACTGAGCTTCAGCACTGGAGCGAGAAACAACAGGTTGACGCTTGGACGACCAAGAGATAAGATTGTCACCAAGGAAATCACAAAATCCAGAAGTGGACCGGCGTGTCTTTAGACAACCGGCCCAGTCAGCATAAGTGTAAGAGACCAAACGATCAACTACCGATGGATGAAGACGAAGACCATAGGATAGAGTTCCCTGAACATAACGAAGGATGCGTTTTAAGGCGTTGAGATGAGATTCACGAGGATCATGCATGTATAGACAGATCTGTTGAACCGCATAAGTAATATCTGGACGCGTGATTGTGAGATATTGTATTGCACCGGCAAGACTTCGATATAGAGAGGGATTCGAGACAGGTTGACCTGCTGAGGACAGTTTGGCCTAAGTGTCCGCGGGAGTGGAACAGGGGTTGCAAGAAGACATATCAGCACGATCAAGGATTTCACGAGCAAACGCAGTTTGAGATAGTGACAAACCAAAAGAGTCGCGTTTGGCAGCAACACCAAGAAAGCAGGAGATAGGACCAAGATCAGTCATAGCAAACTCAGACGAGAGTCGGGAGATGACTTTGGCCACGAGAGATGGAGATGACGCAGTCAAGGTGATATCATCAACATACAAGAGCAGAAAGATGGAATCTGTGAAAAGTGAACACGGAGGGATCAATTTTTACTACTGATGAAGCCAGTGGAAGTTATATAAGCGGCAAATCGATGATACCAGGCTCGTGGTGCCTGTTTGAGACCATAGAGAGCCTTAAGAAGCCGACAAACATGATTAGGAAATTGAGGATGAACATAGCCAGGTGGCTGTTTCATGTAAACCTCTTCGGTCAGATCACCATTCAGAAACACATTTTTTACATCAAGTTAGTGAATGGGCCACTGACGGGATATAGCAATACTAAGAACAGTGCGGATGGTGACAGGTTTGACAACAGGGCTAAAGGTTTCATCAAATCGAGGCCTGGTTATTGGGAAAACCCTTGATCTACAAAGAGACCCTTGTACCGATTAAGCTTGCCGGTACTGTCAAGTTTGTGTCTATATAGCCATCGAAATCCGACAATGTTAACATCCGAAGGAGGAGGAACAAGAACCCATGTTTTGTTGGATAAAAGAGCAGACATTTTAGCATCCATAGCTGATTCCCAATTTGGATCTCTAATGGCTTGAGCTGTAGAATGAGGAACTGGAGAAATGTCAGAAGTGGCCAGAAAGATTAAGAATTTGACGTGGTTTTAGATGACCAGTTTGGGACCTAGTAACCATATGATGAGAAGGTTGGGGAGGGGATGGAGAAGAAGAATCCTCCGAGGGGGATGTATTAGGAGTCGTAGAGGAAGTGGTGGGGGATGACTGAATCGATCCAGTAGAGGGTGGTGGAGAGATAGTCGGGTTGGGCAAATGGGTGAGGGAGGAGAAAGGAATAGGAGTTTCGTCAATGAAGGAATCAAATTCCTCAATCGAAGGAGGGGAGTGAAAATCGCAAATGGAAAGTGTGTCTCGTCAAAGATGACATGATGAGAGGTAATCACAGTCTGTGTAGTCAGGTCGAGACATCGATACCAACGATGATCTGGTGAGGGACGTAGGTAAGCACAGGCAGATGATCGAGGAGAAAGCTTGTGAGGAGCAGTTGAAGATGTGTTTGGGTACCATAAGCAGCCAAACACACGAAGGTGATTGTAGGAAGGGAAGAATCCGAACAGAAGTTCAAATGGGGTTTTGAATTGAAGAGTTGTGGTGGGAAGAAGGTTAAGAGGGTGAACAACATTAAGTAGGGACTCAACCCGAAAAAGAAGTGGGTAGGCGTGCTTCAATCAAAGATGTTCGAATGATGTTATTAATGGTGCAAATAGATCTTTCAGCTTTGCCGTTTTGTTGAGACGTGTATGGACACGAGAAACGAAATTGTATTCCAGTAGTTTGGAATAGTTGGTGAAAAGCTTTATTATCATATTCACGCCCATTATCATATTAAAAACTTTTTATATCAGTTTTAAATTGATTATTAATATAGGCTCGAAACTGACAGATGATTTTAAAGACATCAGTTTTTGCACGTAAAGGAAAAACCCACAAAAAAATGTGAGAAATCATCCAGAAATAATATATAATATTTAAAGCCGCTATTACTCAAAACCGGAGCTGTCCACAAATCAGAATGAACTAATTCAAATAACATAGAAGTTTTTGAAGTAGAAGAAGAAAAGGGTAAACGACAATGTTTGCCAAGCTGACACGCATGACACATCAGTATATTATTCGTAGAACATGAAATAAAATTACGATTCTTTAAAAAAGATAAAATAGACGGGCCCGGATGACCTAGACGTCGGTGCCACGTTGAAGCGGAAACCGTGGAGACAAAAGCAGATGCTTGAGAGGAAACAGACGGAAGAATAGGATAAAGATCGCCCACACTATCACTTCGCTGGATAACATGACCTGTTTCAAAATCCTTGACAGAGAAACTAAAAGGGTCAAATTCAACAGAAACAGAGTTATCAGTAGTAAATTGACGAACAGAATTGAGGTTTTTGACCATTTGGTTTGAAATAAGAATATTATTTAACTTGAGTCTATTGTTAGAGTAAAGGAAAAAAAGAGTGACCAGTAGCATTAACCGAAAGTACAACACCGTTACCAACCATAATGGATTTAGAATTACAAGGAGTTAGAGAGTGAATGTTACCTTGATTAAATGACATGTGAGAACTAGCACCTGAATGTAGAAGTTCGGGTCTTGAGCTTGCTGAATAGACATCGACTGAAAAACTGATGCTAGGTCCGTGAACTGTGGTGGCCCAGTGTAACATCCCAAATTTCAATTATATGTAATTTACAATTTTAAGGACTTAAATTATTATGTTAATGGAATATTATATCAATTTAAGCTACTTTTGATCATATTATCAGTTAAATAAGAAAATACGAAGTTGAGGGGTATAATGTGCAAATAAGTTAAAGTGACAAATAAAATGGGAATTAGAGTTCATAATTTCAAAATTCATTCTCTCTCTACTCTCTCTCTCACCGATTTCTCTCTCTTCTCTCTCTAAAAAGAAACCTGCGGTTTCTTTATCAATTGGAAACCAAGATCATAAAAGCCATTAAATTGAAGGTTGGAAAGTTTGAATCAAGTGGCATTTAAGGGACTATAACAACTACAAGAATCAAATCAAGGTAAACATCATTCAATATTTCGAAAATTTGATGTTTTGGTTCGGTTTTCATAAAAACCGAATCATAGGATTTTGGTTTTTATTCTTAATGCATGTTATATATTGCGATGGATTAGTTTAAATCGAGTATTGAAGATGTTACATACCAAATTTCAGATTCAGATTCATGTTCTAAGTATGATTTTGAGATAAGTGTGTGTTTTAGTGTGTGTGTGTTCATCGATGCATGATGAAAAATGGACATAAATGGGTTGATTTGGTATGTTAGTGTTATGATAGAAGTTAAATGAGTACATTTAAGTTCATATTTACAGCTTTAGATACTGAAACATGCAAAAACGGTCCAAGTATAAATTTGGAAAATCTGGATATTTTACCAAGTATGAACTCGGTCCGGATCCATCCGAATTCGGATCCACCCTAGTTCAGACCATACCCAGTTCGGACCAACAGTGACTTCGGACCCCAACCCACTTCAGACCACCCCATTTCGGACCCTGCTAATTCAGACCACCCCATTTCGGATCACCCCAATTCGGACCAAGGGACCATCTAGACTTCGGACCATCCGAATTCGGATGTGGTCCGAAATCAGTACAATTACATTTAGTTTTCAGAAATTAAGTTTTAGGCACTTACTGATATTAATTCACTATTACACTTACTTGACAGATCATTGTGGTGTTATCAAAACACACATTGATTCAGAGACACGATACACTATACCAATCACTGTGAGTAATAGATTATCATTCTAACATTTATTGTCTTTGCATTCACACGTTTACAATTCAATGGCATGTTCACATTGTTCATATACATCATTTGACACTCATGATTGATTTGTTGTTATGATGCACACTCGTACTTTACATGTAACACACATGTAGCCAGCGTTCATTTGAAAGTGCATCTATTTACATCATGCTTGCACTTCATGATCATTACTTCATGATCTGATGCAACCTGGACTGGGGCTGACAGTAGGCCACTGTCGGGGACTGATCATCCCACTCGTTATCCTGGTCAGGTTCGGTACATCCCCGATCAGCATTTGAACTACCAACCCCATGCTTGCACTGCATGGTTTTCACATACTACGAGGCTTGCACTGCCTGTTTACACATACATTGGGGCTTACACTGCCCATGGTTACGTAATGCTTGTAAAGAAATATTTGTTGTTTGCATAATCTGTTATCTCACTAAGCAAATTAGCTTACCGTTGACTCACAATGTTTTCAGGTAAAGGCAAAGGTGTAGCTGGACCTTCTACTTAAGCAATTCATTTCACATCTCGGTGTCCTTAGAAGCTAATTGGTACATGGACGATGTAGCTTTAGGGCTGGGATATTATGACTTTAAAACAATTATGATGTTGTAATAGTTAGACTTAATCACTGTAGACATGTGCTTTCACTGCTTTAGTGTGGAACTGCTTAAATCTAATTTAAGTATTCAATTTTTATTATTATGATATTCATTGGGTTGTTTGTTGATCCTGGTGATTTCAATTATACTATCAAAAACTTGAGGTCGTCACGGAGTTTGGTATCAGAGCATTAGTTTGAGGTTTCAAGTGTCCGCGAGGACTTGGACTCAAACATAGGTTATGATATTAGAATGGACTCCTAGGAAATGATATGAACTAAGATAGGACTGATATGCACACGGGGAAAAATAAAGGGTAATTGTAAACATTTAGGACTTACAAATAAATGTTCTAAATATAAGTTGTTATATTTCAAAACATGTCAGGAGACGATATGACTCCTCAACAGATGTTCAAGATGATGCAAGCTCTCATGGAACAGAACAATGAGCTACAATCCAAAAGAATGGCTGAGCAGGCTCAGTCATTTGCTGATCAATTATGAGCCAGAGATGAGGCGGCCGAAGCGAAACGTAAGGCTGATAAAAGAAAGAACAAGGAGCAACAACAGGTTGATCAAGAGGAAAGACAAGGAGACACTGGGTCTTCTAACAAATCAAGGGGTTGTAGGTTTAAGGACTTCAAAAGTAATGGGGCTGTTACTTTTGATGGAACTGGAGATGCTGTCACAGCATTGTAATGGGTCACCACCACGGAGAGAACTTTCAGAATCAGCGACTGTGCTGACAAGGACATGGTCCGGTTTGCAACCGCAATGTTTGCAAGGGACGCAGTAATGTGGTGGGACGCAATGACACATGTGTTGACGATGGAGGTAGTGTCACACATGACCTGGAACGAGTTCAAGGAAGTATTCTCTCAGCAATACTGTCCTACCGATGAGAAGCGCCGTCTAGAGGTGAAATTTCTGAACTTGACTCAAGGAACAAAGACGGTTACACAATACGCCGTCGAGTTCACCCGATTAAGCCTGTTCGCACCCCATCAAGTCGTCACAGAGGAAAGAAAGATAGCCCGGTTTGAGGCCGGTTTAGATTATGAGATTCGCCAAACCATGAGTGGGGTTCAGTATACAACTTTTGCTGGTTTACTAGAGGCTGCTCGAAATGTTGAGCAGATCGTCTTATTGTCTGGATATGTCAGAGGTTCAACCGCCGCAGCACCCAATCAACCGTCGCCGCCAAAAAGGCATCGAGAGTCTGGATCATCCCGATTCTCTCCTCAATCCAGTCAACCATCATCATCACCAAAGAAGGGAAGGGCCTTTTCTGCCAGTTCTGAAAAGAGACTGCAGGCGATGCAGGAAAGCGCACTCTGGGGAGTGCAAGACTCAAGATATGTATTGCTTCTGCTATGAGCAGAAAGGCCATCACTGGGAGCATTGTCCTCGAAAAGACGATGCATGCTACAACTGCCACAGACATGGCCATTTTGCAAGGGACTGCCCGAAACCCCGCGAGACCAGAGCGTACAGCAATCAACGACAAGATCTTCTGGAGCTTGCACTGCTCGCAGGGATCAATCTCAAAGGGCTCCAACAAGGGCATTCCAAATCACAGCTGAAGAAGCAAAAGATGACCCGGAGGTGGTCACTGGTACGTTCTTTGTTAACTCAATTCCTGCACGTGTATTGTTTGATTCCGGAGCCAATCGTTCGTTTGTCTCCACATCATTTGCTCGTCAGTTCAATATGCCTACTTCAAAACTGCAATTTGTACTTGACATAGAGACTGCTAGCAACATGTTAGTTAAAGTAGACAAGGTATATAGGAATTGCACATTACTTGTAGAGGATGTAGTGTTCAATATAGACTTGATTCCCATGGAGTTCAGGGAATTCGATGTTATAGTAGCTATGGAATGGTTGGTTCATAACGAAGCCCAGATTGTATGCAAAAATAGAATGATTAAGATTACCACTCCCGAGGGCCGAGAAATTTGTATTATGGTGACATACACAAAGGAAACTTATGCCTTATTTCAATTGCAAAAGCCCGAAAGCATGTTGCCAAGGGTTGTTCAGCTTACTTAGCCTACGCTCTCGATGCTAAGGCTGAAATTCAATCTCCTTCCACCGTTCCAGTCGTTTTAGAGTTTCTAGATGTCTTTCCAGAAGATATCTCGGGATTGCCACCTGATCGTCAAGTGGAATTCCGCATTGATCTCATTCCTGGAGCTGCTCCAATAGCAAAGGCTCCGTACCGTTTAGCCCCTGCTGAAATGCAGGAAATGATGAAGCAATTACAGGAGTTGCTCGATAAGGGTTTCATACGCCCAAGTTCTTCTCCATGGGGCGCTCCTGTGTTGTTTGTCAAGAAGAAGGATGACACATTACGTATGTGCATCGACTAAAGAGAACTCAATAAAGTCACAATTAAGAACAAGTACCCGTTTCCCCAGATTGATGATCTCTTTGACCAGTTACAAGGCGCAAGCTACTTCTCGAAGATTGATCTTCGTTCGGGTTATCATCAGCTCAAAGTACATCCAGATGACATTCCAAAGACGGCTTTCAGAACTCATTACGGACACTACGAGTTTCTGGTAATGTCATTCGGTCTCACAAATGCGCCGGCTGCTTTCATGGATCTCATGAATAGCGTCTGCCGGCCAATGCTCGACAAATCTGTCATCGTGTTCATCGATGACATTCTCATATACTCAAAGACCAAAGAGGATCATGCTGCACATCTGAGAGAATTGCTAGAGTTGCTGCGCAAAGAGCGACTTTATGCCAAATTCTCGAAGTGTGAATTCTGGTTGAGGCAGGTACGTCTCAACATTTGAAACAAATATCATGATCCTTATACTCACTTATTAACTCTTTGTTAACTTACACCTACTCAATATTCAATTCAGATCCAATTCTTGGGGCACATGATATCTGGTGCTGGGATTGCTGTTGATCCTGCAAAGATCGAGGCTATCCAGAACTGGGAATCACCTCGCAACACCTCCGAAATTCGTAGCTTTCTGGGATTGGTTGGTAATTACCGCCGATTCATCAAAGACTTCTCAAAGATCGCCGTTCCGCTTACAAAGCTTACTCGCAAGAACGCAACCTTCTTTTGGAAAGAAGTACAGCAAGCTGCTTTCGATAGTTTAAAGAAGTTATTAAGTGAAGCACCAGTTTTAGCCCTGCCTGAAGGGAAGGAGGACTTTGTTGTCTACACAGATGCATCAGGCATGGGTTTGGGTGCTGTATTAATGCAAAGAGGAAATGTCATAGCATATGCTTCTAGACAACTCAAACCACATGAGAAGGATTACTCTACTCATTATCTAGAGCTGAATGCGGTGACTTTCGCTCTCAAACTTTGGAGGCACTACTCGTACGGGACCAAGTCTTAGCTATACACCGATCACAAGAGTTTGAAGTATATATTCAGTCAGAAGGACTTGAATATGAGGCAGAGAAGGTCAATGGAGCTGATCAAAGATTGCGACTGTGAAATTCTCTACCATCCAGGAAAAGCCAACGTAGTGGCGGACGCTCTAAGCAGAAAAGCATGCTGCAAGGCATACTGTTATGCCTTGACTTCCACGATACTGATGTCAACTATCATAGACGATATAAGGGCTTCTCAATTGCAGGCTCTAAAGGAGGATAATATAAAAATGAAAATGTCAGAATTCAAATACCTTTAATGCAAGATGATGGAACTGGACTCAAAGGTGTTTACGGCAGAGTTTGGGTTCCTAAGTTCGGGAACATGCGAGAAGTAATTGTTGAAGAAGCTCACCAATCTAAATTCTCAATTCATCCTTGTAGCACAAAGATGTACAACGAGCTGAAAGCGGATTTCTGGTGGCCAGGATTGAAAAGAGACGTTGGCCAATTTGTGGAAAGATGCAGAACATGCAGATTGGTCAAAGCAGAATATCAACAACCCTATGGTAGTATGCAACGTCTTCCTATCCCGGAATGAAAGTGGGATCATATTACTATGGATTTCATAACAAAGCTACCCAAGACACGTCGTCAACATGATGCTATTTGGGTCATTGTTGACCGTCTGACAAAATCTGCTCACTTCATTCCCACTCGAGAAACATACTCACTGGACTGTCTTGCCCAGATCTACGTTAACGAAATTGTCATTAGGCATGGTTTGCCTAAGTCTATTGTCTCTGACAGAGATAGTAGATTCACTTCCAACTTCTGGGCTGCTCTGCAAAACGGTCTTGGTACTCGTATCGCAATGAGTACTGCTTACAGACCTCAATCTGACGGGCAAAGTGAAAGAACTATTCTGACTCTGATAGACATGCTCAGAGCCTGTATCATGGATTTGGGTGGTAACCGGGACGATCACCTCCCATTGGTTGAATTCTCCTACAATAACAGTTACCGTTCCACAATCAAAATGGCACCATTCGAGTTCCTGTATGGCAGAAAGTGTAGGACTCCAACTTGTTGGAGGGAAACAGGAGAAACTCCAATAGCTAGTCCAGCTTTGCTACAAGAGACCAATGAAAAGATCCAACTCATTAGACAGTACATGAAAACAGCACAAGATCGACAAAAGAATTACCACGATCGCCGTCATAAAGCGATAGAGTTTCAGAAGGATGATTGGGTATACTTGAAGGTGTCCCCAATGAAAGGTGTAACCAGATTTGTTAAGTGAGGAAAGCTATCTCCTCGGTTCATAGGACCCTTCAAGATACTAGAAAGAGTTGGTAATCAGTCCTATCATTTGGACTTGTCGGAGGAATTGTCAGGTGTTCACCCGGTCTTTCACGTTGGATACTTAAGGAAAAAGTTTGGTGCCCGAAAGGGAACCATGGACTGATCATTCAGAAATTAAGGTTGACAAACGTCTAAGGTTTGTTGATGAGCCGGAGTGCATTTTGGAATCAAAGGTCAAGAGACTACGGAACAAAGAAATCAAGATGGTGCTGGTCAAGTGGAAGCATCATCGGAGAGCTAATCATACTTGGGAATCAGAAGAAGACATGAATACTAAATACCCAAGTTTGTTTAGTGCAGCATGACTTCGCAGACGAAGTATAGGCGTGGTGGAGCCCATGCTGTAACATTCCAAATTTCAATTATATGTAATTTAAAATTTTAAGGACTTAATTATTATGTTAATGGAATATTATATCAATTTAAGCTACTTTTGATCATATTATCAATAAAATTAGAAAATACGAAGTTGAGGGGTATAATGAGCAAATAAGTTAAAGTTACAAATAAAATGGGAATTAGAGTTCATAATTTCAAAATTCATTCTCTCTCTACTATCTCTCTCACCGATTTCTCTCTCTTCTCTCTCTAAAAAGAAACCAACGGTTTCTTTATCAATTGGAAGCCAAGATCATAAAAGCCACTAAATTGAAGGTTGGAAAGTTGGAATCAAGTGGCATTTAAGGGACTATAACAACTACAAGAATCAAATCAAGGTAAACATCATTCAATATTTTGAAATTTTGATGTTTTGGTTCGGTTTTCATAAAAACTGAATCATAGGAATTTGGTTTTGATTCTTAATGCATGTTATATATTATGATGGATTAGTTTAAATCGAGTATTGATGATATTACATACCAAATTTCAGATTCAGATTCATGTTCTAAGTATGATTTTGAGATAAGTGTGTGTGTTCATCGATGCATGTTGAAAAATGGACATAACTGGGTTGATTTGGTATTTAGTGTTATGATAGAAGTTAAATGAGTACATTTAAGTTCATATTTACAGCTTTAGTTACTGAAACATGTAAAAACGGTCCAAGTATAAATCCGGAAAATTTGGAAATTTTACCAAGTATGAACTCGGTCCGGATCCATCCGAATTCTGATCCACCCTAGTTCGGACCATACCCAGTTCAGACCAACAGTGACTTCGGACCCCAACCCACTTCCTTAGAAGCTAATTGGTACATGGACGATGTAGCTTTGGGGCTGGGATATTATGACTTTAAAACAATTATGATGTTGTAATAGTTAGACTTAATCACTGTAGACATGTACTTTCATTGGTTTAGTGTGGAACTGTTTAAATCTAATTTAAGTATTCAATTTTTATTATTTTATATTCATTGGGTTGTTTGTTGATCCTGTTGATTTCAATTATATTATCAAAACTTGAGGTGGTCACACCCATAGGTAGCATGTCCACCAAAGAAAGGTTGCTGAAGACCAAAGGATGGATGTTGTTGCTGAAGATTCTGACTATGTGCATTCGAGCTCGGAGACGATTGCGGTTGGTAGGAAGTTGAAGATGACTGTGGATACTGTGGTGGATACTAAGGTGGATACAGTGTTGGTGTTGGAGGTGCAGGATGATACTGACCAAGAATTGAACCAGGGGTAGTACCGGCATAGTGAGCACCAGGTATGAAGGTCTGAGTACCTACATGAAACTGTGAGGGTGGTAGCTGATGTCCTGCAAAAGGAGGGTTAGTAGTAGCGATAACATTAGAATTACCACACCCTTTAGGAGCACTGCGACTATTAATTTTACCCTTGTTTGAATTATTATTATTAGTTTTGACGGGGTTAGAGACATGGGAATATAAGGCAACGGGGGATGGAATAAGTGTATCAAGATGGGAATCAGCAGTAGCTTCACGGGATTCGTGTAAGAGAAGCATGTTTTTCGCTTTAATGAAATTAGGAAAGGGAATAGTATTAGTAATGACATCTACAATGCTAGAGTAAGACGGTGGTAGTTTTTGAAGTATCTGCATTACTAATTCAACTTCACTAATTTGACAATGAACATCAGATAAGGCATCAGCAAGATTTTTTAGGGTATGACGGAAATCAGTTATAGAAGTAGATCCTTTAGCGGTGTTGGGAAACTGTTCTTGAAGTTGTAACATACGAGACATTTTATCATTTAGAAAGAATTCATCTATTTTTTCCCATAAATCTTTTGTAGTACATTCGTCACTTGAAACAATTTGCAGCAAAATAGGATCACAAGTTGAATAAAACCAAGACTTGACACGAGAGTCAATAGATTGACAGTCCTCATCAAGATCATTTGCAGGCTTAGAAGTGCCTGTGATGTGTCCTAGGACTTTGGCGCCCTTACACATATCTAAGAAAATACGACGCCACAGTTTATAACGAGAGTCATCAACAGAAAGTTTAAAACTAAATTGGTTGTAAACATTGGTGAGGGCATAAACAAGTTGTGCAGTTGTGGGTGGTGCAGGTGGTGGAAGTAAAGAGGAAGGGCCAGTCACGACAGAAAGGACAAAGAAATAATAAATGCAAACAATAAGTAAAGAAAAATTGGACGTATGCTCAACCGTAGGTAGATATAATTTAATATTAACGATACCGTAACAGTAGGGCAGAGAGCGGGAACAGCTGCAGTGTTTGCGTTACTCAAAAGTTATAATAATGGCGGTACACAAATAGAAATATAATAATCAAGATGATATTATTATAATAATAATGGTTGATTATTATAATAATAATTCTTGAATATTTCAAAAGCAAACCATGTGATGTAGCAGTGTAGCCAAACAGTAGCAACGTATTTCAATTCAAAAAGTAGCAGAATCAAACCGTGTCTTGGACAACACCCAATCGCAGAAAACAAACCACAAAAGTCACCGGCTACATGAGAAAGGGGGCTGTGGCGATTAAGGATGTGGCTTAGGACGGCGGTTAGTGGCTGAAGTTGACAGCGGCGGTCAGTGGTTGAACCCCACGACAGCACAAAGATGACAGCGACGGTTTTTAAACAAGGATTGTGTCTAGGGCATCGGCGATGTCTGATATTATCCCGGCGGCGGCGACTGAGGAAGTAGCTGCGGCTGCGAAAGCTAGAACCAGATTCAACGGCACTCAACCAGAACCAGAACAAGAAGGGCGGCGCAAGGGTGTTTGTTCAACAGTGGCGGCGCCTAGAAGATAGGGTTTTGTGGCGACTATTTGTATCCGCAGAAAAGAAGAGGGGCAGAGGAGATGATGGCAGCGGAAGGAGAATCCGGCAACCCACAAAGATGGTGGGCAGCTGTGGCTTATTGGTTGCCGCCGGTGATGCACCAGCGGGTGAGGCAGGGAACCGTAGGTCACAGGATAGGGAGGTAAGAAACCTTAATTAGGCCTGATACCATGTTATTGTGTAAACCCCGTGGGGAATGGATTGCATTAGCTCTCAATATAAAGATACAATATTTACACAAAGGAACCCTACACTATACAAATATTTAATTTAACACTTTGAAATCCAAATGCTGCTTGTTTCTACAATATAGAGACACTTCAATGCACAAGAGGGTCAACTCTGGGCCAACGCTAGTTCTTGTTGCTCAACTTGGTGATCAGCTTTCTGTTCTTTCTTCTTGACCAACTTTACTCCATGGGGAAACTATATTGTTTGATGCTCATGCTTTTGTTTTTTGTCTGGTGTGGAATGTTTTTTTTTTGGGTGGGGGGGGGGGGTGTGGAATGGCTCAACAGGCTGCACATGTTTGGTTAGATATGTGATGTTACTGCTTTCCGATTCTATTTTACCATTTATATGTTGTCAAGAAAACTAAAATTGGTTACCTTCGTGTTCAGCAAGTAATCTAAGGAAGTTTAATTACCGTCAATTTTGAAATTAATGTTGTAGTTTTTCCTGGTGAGTGCGGGTGTTGTAAGAATTAAGTCGTTGCGAAAGTTCCTGTTGTTGTTGTTGTTGTTGTTGTTGTTGAGAGTGTATTTTTTGTATTGTCTCTGCTTTTGTTATTTATTATGCTTCAATCATATATTACTCAATTACGATCCGTTGAACCTTTATCTGTGATTTAGTTAACTTCTTTTTAAATGATTTGTGATTCTTGCGTTAAGAGTTCGTAATTCTTCTAATATCGATCCAGATTATTGCAGCACACATTTGCTACTTAGTTGCAGAAGCAAACTTTGAGCCATATTCAAACTGTGCGATTGGTATTGATCATTGGAAACAACCCGAACGTTAGTTTTCCAGCCCCGAAACTATTCATAGGTTTTTTATTTCATATGTATGAATTAATTATATTTTTATTTTTGTTATAATTTTATAGTCGTGTTAGATGAGTTTGTAATTTATAGATTTTGTTGTAATATGATGGTCTATGAAGTTGTTTCGGTACCATTTTTTTAAAATTATTCACAGGGGAATATAATTTTTTTAAAAATAACCTTTTCAACCCCGGTTTTTTAAGGACAAGCCTGGGCTTAAAGTGCATAAAATATAGAGTTCAAATACATCAGACCCGGTTGCTTTAAGAACCGGGGTTATAAACCTTTCTACCCCGGTTATACAACCTATCCCCCATTTTACCCCGGTTAAAGAACCAGGGTCTATTATAAAAATACCGGGGTTAAAGTGTGTTTTTGTACTAGTGCAAGGATTCAGAACAAAGTAATGATATAATCGAATCACGAAAATGTTTATCAAGAGTGTGTGAAAGTGTGACTCGGTGGTGAATTCAGAACAAACAATAGTCGGAATCAATTTGCGTATAAAATACACAAGTTTTCACATATATCGTATAAAAATACTTTATATTTGATCATAAACATCATACCATATGTTTTTCTCTAAAACAGAATTCTAAAAAACCACAAAATCACACAATTGAAATTCATACCTTAAAAAACATATGCAACCTTAGCTGAATCAATGTAGCAAGGGAGAGCAAGGTGGTTTTAATATATACAATAAGTAGTATGTACCTTTAGTTGTACTAAACTGAATTTATTACTAAACTAATGTTACACGACTATGAATTTCAATGTAGCAGAACCAATGTTACCTTTAGTTGTACTAAACTGAATTTATTACTAAACTGAATTTATAAAATATACAATAACTAGTATGTACCTGCCAACTTGGCAAAAATTTATTATCCTACAACACCACCACCTAATCAATAATAACCAACAAACAAGTAGGACCGCATTCGATTATTTATATGAAAATAGAGTTAAACTTAAAATCCCATAAAAAGAAGAATCGTTAATGCAATAACTAAATAAACTAGTTAGATACTAACTATTAAGGGAGTAAAAAAAACACGTTATTACCTGGAGGCATGAAAATCAAATGGATTTTAATAGCAGAAGTCAACAACGTGTGTTCAATTGGCATGGAGTCTAACGTGTGTCCAAGAATAATAGCTACAAGCACAAATTTTAGCCACCGTTAGGCCATCCTTTTAGAATCATAACTTTGGACTTGGTCAATCGAGCCTTCCTACACTCGAGCTCCATAATGTTTTCAAGTCGACAATCAATGGAGCCAAATAAATATAAATGTCAGTACCGGGTTGTTTTGGAACTTGAATTAACAATAACATCATGATGTATTTTATTTACATGCATAACCAAGGTGGAAGATTGTAAATGCATAAAAGTACCGGCCAAGTGCTATCACGGCCGCTCATGTATCCAAATGGATTAATTCCACCAGAACTAAGACCCACCCGTATATTTCTCATTTCTTCTCCAAATTTTGTAAAATCTGCATCGATATTTCTCCATTGAGGTGAATCAGCCACGTGTCTTATTTTTCCATCATTTTTACGTTCTTCATTATGCAAACACAATTGTTTTGCATCTTTATTTGCAAACAATCGTTTCAATCTTGGCACAATTGGCAAATACCACAATACTTTTGTGGTAGGTCCATTCTTTGTCACATCATTGTTTTCTTTTATTTGTTTCTTCCGCTTATACCTTGATGTACCACATACAACACATTCATGCAAGTTCTCATACTCGTTTCTCTATAATATACAATCATTTGGACATGCATGTATTCTCTCGATTTCCAAACCCATCAGACACATCATTTTTTTGTGTTGTACACTGAAGTGGGCACTTCGTTATCTACTCGAAGCATTTCATGCAAAATCTCTAATCAATTTGTAAAACCTTTGTCACTCAAACCATTGGCGGCTTTTACATTGAACAATTTTAAAACCGCAGAAAGTTTGGTGAATTACATACAACGAGAATACAATGGTGTTTCAGAGTCATCAAACAATTGTTGGAATTTTTCGTTATATTTTTCAGCGACATAATTCTCTAAATCATGTAGCATGTCATCTAAATGATCAAAATCATTGTTATTGGTTGAAACAACATTATCATTATCATGAATTTCGGGGAACAACTGAGGTACTTGTGGAAAATAGTTCACCATGTCGTGACCAACAAGTATATTGATCCATAAAACCCATCTACTATAAGATGTTCTCTAATATCATTAGAGTTTTCAAACAAATGATTATTTTTACAATTGTTACAAGGATACAATATTCCATGCTTCCCTTTATTAATTCGATCCTCCTCAACAACAGTTATGAATTTAGACACACGTTATTTGGCTATTCGTGTGAAGCATGTTCTATTCCATACATCCATCTATTACGATCCATTTGAAATTAAAAGAAAATTATACATTTTAGTATGACACATCCATGCATGATATGTGTTTGTACGATCTGGCTGATGGTCAATCCTAACCCACTCTTTGAATATGTTGCCTCATATGTGAACATGTATTAACAATTTGAGTATTTAAGAAAAAATCGACAGCATTTCTCTTTAACTCCACAAGTATGCGTATAAAACACAAACTCGTAGGAGTAAAGAGAGATGTTAATCGATTTTTTTTTCCTAAATACTCAATCTGATGACACACATTCACATCCTAAGTGAGACAAAATATCAAAAAGCAGTCCAAAAATAGGGACAATCCAAAATTAATCCTGATTACATTAATTTTGGACGGGCATATTTATTATACTAATGGCATATGAAATCCTAATTTTCTCAAATAATTGACAACTTCACCTAAATAAATGTAATACATATATCTCAAGAATAAAATATACCTTTTGATTTTGACGGAATAAATCCAATGTAGCTCATGAAATCAATCTGGTAAACCTACAATATACAATACTCAAATTAGCAAAATACATCATGTATGCATATATTGTGTATATACATATATACACAAAATAAATATAAAATAAATTACCTTTAATGAAATGAACAACTTATAAAAGGTTCAATTTGAATTTAATGAGTAACAATGATATTTATGCTAAAATTTGTTGGAAATTCGAATGTGTATTCATGAGGTTGAGAGGATTTGAGTAATAATGGGAAGTGAAATTGGAGAAGAAAGTCGTTGAGTGCAATAAGTATACTAATCGAACCAGATCAATATTTAATGTAATGGAATATAAGTCCGGTTTATTAATAAAAAAACCCGGGTTATATTAGTTAGGGGTAGCTCCACATGACTGTAGACATTTAATTCTTTTTATTTAACTACGTTCTTTTTGAAGAAAACCTAGCTCTATTTGTTCTACAAAAAGTCGTGCACTGTAGCGCATTTAATATCCGCATGAGACCCGGTGTTGATTTATATAAAACGGGGCTAGATTAAAAGTCAATAAAGTGCGCGTTCTTTCAACCCCGTTATTATTATCTCCTTTGCCTTTGCCTAGTCCCATTAGGGGGGCTTTATGATGCTTTTTCTAGTAGTGGTTGCTTCTTTGAAATCCAGCTGCTGAGTTACGTATGTAACATTATTTTAAGTTTGTATGTGTACATTTATGGATTGAGATACCGATACTAGGGCTATCACTAATATCTAGCCATTGATAAGGGTTGAGGATGATTATAACCCTAAATACTTAAAACTACACTATCTATCAGACTACTAAAATTATGAACTATAATGCTAAAACACGATAAAATCAGATAAGATAAAAGCAACACTCACTTGGATACGTCTTTTAGGATTAATGGAGTAAAAGGTGTAAAAACACTTAAGATGTTTTTGATCAAAGAAAAGTAAATTGGAATTAAATCCAACTGTATAAATCTTTTAAGCTCAAGAGTTTGAAACTTTGATGTAAAACCGATTCATGGACATATTTTATTAATTTCAGAAAATCAAGTAGGAGTTCTCCAGTATTCCCCAATTTCAAAATCAACAATAAATTTCTTTTACGATTAATTAAGTCAACTAAATCTACGTTTTAGAGATTAAAACTGTCTACAGGTCAAGGGCTCGGAAATAACTCTAAATATTCAATTTAGCCGCATAAACATCAATCAAGTCTAAGGAAATCAAAGATTAAATTAATCCTATAATCACAATATTACTAAGAATTAATTTGCATACAATGATTTCACAATTTATTAACTAGTCACTATCTTATAATCACAATAATGCTAGAAATGGCAACCAATTAATAAATCATTTAAATTTGATAACACCTAGCAATCACACCCTAAACTATGTGTAAAAGTTCGCATGAAAAATTGCATTAAAAAAACGAAACGGCTGCTTGACTTTTATATTTTCTTGGCATCGGCCGCGCTGGGTCCATCGCGGTCACGATAAGAAGCATGGGCGCGATCCAAAGATCGCAGGATAGCGCGGTCGCGATGAGCTGGTCGCGGCCGCGATCAGGGCAGCTGGTCAAAGCCAATAGAATTAAAAGGGAGACCGGCTCAGCCCGTAAATTCGACACTTAAGCTCAAGAATCCATTCTTTTCAAATTCAGACAACCAGCGAACTGCAAAACACAAAAATAAACAAATCAGGGCCGTATTTAAACAATTCGAGGCAAAAATAACCCAAATCCGAGGCAAAATATGACTGAAAAATATGTACAAAATATGTCATAACAAATAACCCCACACTTGAGCGTTGCTTGTCCTCAAGCAAACCTGCTCAAAAATATCCTAATCTAAGCATCAACTCAAATACTTCTCTCAATTATAACGCGCATCTAGACTCTATAGCAATAAAGATCCGTAAAAGAAAGTAATATAAACTAACAATCACAAGAATGAGCTATTTAAACCAAGAGACGCAAAAAGCTATGAAATAACATGTCAGATACTTTCGAACCTAGCAGCATGAACAAACACCTCACAAGGATATCACTCAACACTCATACGTGTATAGGCTAATGTGTATATATGCAAAAACATCCGCTCGGTGCCAAAAATGTCAACAATATAAGCATATGCTTGAAAGTAAATCACATCTCCATCACATGTAATGAAAGCTTAGCACATAAAGGACTTATGGGATGTAAGGGGGCTAAGGTTAAGGGAATGGATAATATGGGAAAAGTGGGTGAAAACAACAGAAACGGAAATGATCTGATTCAAGAAACAGCAGCTAAACATAACTAGAAGAAGCAAAAATGCACAAAATAAGAACCATAATAACAAAAACTAAAAGCTATATATATACAGTGCCGAAGCATCCCTCAACTAAATAAGAATCATCATAATTCCAAGGAATTTATTATTTCTTTTCTTTTCTCTTTCTTTTTCTCTTTTTCTAGCTTTTTCTAGATATATATTTTTATTTCTTTTCTTTCTTTCTGTTTTTCTCAGAAAAATATCCCTGGATTCTAAGACCATATCAACTGTCATGACCGACACTCAAAAACCACTGTCAATGCGTAACTAGAACCGGTGCTCAACGATTTAGATCAACAAATACCGTATGAAAAAGCAACGGTGAGCACCATAAAGCTAACATACTCTGAAAACACTCGAAAGAAATCCATCATCAGTAAACCACCATCCTCTAGAGGGTTGCCCTTGCGGACATATGCATAAACACTCAAATATAAAGAAAATAAATGAAAACAAACAAAGACAGGCAAAAACTACTGCTGCTTCTCAACCAAGATCCCGAATACAGGTAAAAGTAAGCAAAAAGGCTATAAAAGGCTAATAATGCGGTTGTCACCGAAATGAAAGGTAAAAGGCTCAAAAGGGGCGACTATGGGAAATAAAAGGGTGTAAGATAAACAAAAGAAAGCTAAAATTGGGATATCCTAAAGTTGCCTTTATCTGTGTGCCAAATTTTCAAAAATTGTGATTTTGTCATGTATTCAAATCCAAGTTCTACTTCTATCAGTCAACACACGCATAAACACACATCAAACAAAAATGAGCACAATGATGATGTTGTATGGCTCAAAATTCTCACGCAAAGAATGAAAAGGGTAATATGTGTTATATCCATGCTATTTCGGTTCACAAAGTCACAACATGTCATCAAACGTCTCTCGTTTTTCAAATAGTATCAAACTCACAATTTTAGTCTCGCATACAGTCTAAACTATTCAATATTACTAAAGAGTCTAACGCGCATCAAAATGAGAGAAAAATTTGAAAATTTGCAAATTATACGACTCAAATGCATAAAATGCATTAAAGTAGGCTAAGTTTGGACAAGCAACTCAAAAATGCCAATTTTTATCACCCCACCCCACACTTAAAATAAACAGTGTCCTCAATGTCAAACAGTAAGCACAAGCTTGGAAATGAGCGATAAATAAGAACAGAAAACTCCCTGAATCGTTGAAAGCTGCTAGGCGGATCTAGACTGATGAAGCGGAAGTGAGTGCCAGCAAACATCACTGCCATGGTCCGGCCTCGACTGATCACAACCACAACAATCACAAGAAACATCAGCAGCCATAACATAAATAAGAAAGATAAATGCGAAATATATACATCACAACTGCAACTGAGAATGCTATAATGTAAATAAGTACATGCCAATAAAATAAAAATAAAAAGAAAAATACAAATATCCTAGCTGCAAACTGTCGCTACTCTGGAGGTGGATCCTGGCTGCGAATGATGCGTAAGCGAATGACACGAGGGCGCGCCTGAGACGGCTGAGGCTCGGGAGACGGACTCCGCCGACGGGTATGTGAGCTGGAAGCACCAGGCTGGGAGGCACGAGACTGAATAAAAAGATCCGTCTGAAAGGGATCAGACTCGGTAGGTGAATGGTAAGGATGGGTAGTGGTGATAGTGGCGGAGGTAGGGATAATAGGGGTATCAAAAGGGAGGGTAGGGGAAAAGAAGAAGAAGACGGAAAAGAGAATGGGAATGGAGGGGGAATAGGTCAGACGGGGAAGAAGATGGGCCGTGGCAAAGAAGAGGAGAAGAATGGTCATAGATATATTGTAACAACCTAAACTTTAATCAACGACGATTAACAATGTTTAACGTTAATTGAAAATTAAAAGACAATTATGCTAATTGATTTAAAATATAGTTGACCATATTCAACATAAGTTACATAAATTAATAAAAGTTATAAACGAAGTTGAGGGATCAAAATGCAAATTAACTAAACTTTTAAGAATAAAAGACATATTTAAGTTGTTGGATGATTCATTTAATCATCTGCTTATTTTTAACACACACCAACTACACACACATAACCCTCTTTTATCTCCCTTTTCTCTAGAAATTTTATAAGTTCCTCATCAAATCAACAAGATAACTACATAATCAGAAACAAGGAATCAAGAGGAACAAAGTAATATCAAGATTTGTGAGGTAATTATTATGTTTAAAATTGTTCTTTGGTTCATTTGAAGGCTACGATTCTTGAGTTTTGGATGAACATCAAATTGAGCTTTAAAGTCATGAAATTAAGCAATCTTCAAGTGTTTAAAAATCAGAAATAATCACATGCATGTCTATATTGTGTGCTTAATTGAAACCATTTGCATTTCTAAGCTTTGATTCCAAGATTTAAGACTACCGAATTATTTCAGCAACCATTTATTTCCTTTCTAGTGTTTTTCGGTTGATACATAAGTATATGTGTGTGATTAGTCTCAAATTTGATGAATCCAACTCTTTTAATCCTTTTGTTTGCTGCTGCTAATGCCGAAAAAGAAAGAAAAACAGAACTATAAAGTGTTGTGTCTGTGTTCTGTCAAGTACCGAAACCCACCATGCAATACCGAACATGCCCGAGCCCATCATCTCCCTCCTCCTCCACCTCCCCGTCGCTTTCTCATTCCTTGCTCTTCATATATGTGAGACCCAAGATTTCTCAAAGGTCTCAAGTCTAGGTCCCAATAGCAATGCAATATCAATCAGGAAACTAAGATAAAATTAACAGTTGCGGAATAAAAGTTAATTACAATCAGAGATAATTTTTAAGTAGCAAGGTACAAATATCTAGACTATTACATCAAATCACATAATATAAACTAGACCCGAACCCCAAAGCTCTATCATCAGCCAAATACCAAGGTGTTGAAACAGGTTCTAAAGCACTTCAAGCTCTTTCAGATTCCTGACCTATGAACTAGGTCCAGCAAATCCTTTGCCTTTACCTGAAAAATAATGCAACAACGGGGTAAGCTTAATTGCTTAGTGAGAATGTAGAATTTCACATTTAACATGCAATTATGAACGCGGAAGCACATGCACTGCACTCGGCTCATGCACGGCTCAGCTCTATTGCTTATGCACTGCACTAGGCTCATGCACAGCTCAATCTCGAAGGGACATTGGCCAATTAATGCTCTTTTGATGCGCGACTTTGCTCAGCTCCCAGTTATAAAACTGTTGTTGCTCTTGAGACTTTTAGACAAATTCATAAGGAATGCTCAGATGATGATAAATCCATACACACGCATCATTAGTGGGGATCAGCCACGTACTGGGCTAGCTACCAGTAAAAGCTCTATATGGATATCATCGGAATGCTCAGCTCTAGCTACCCTCTGTGCTTTCATCACGTAAATCAGCACATCATAAGCCTAATAACCCAACACTGAGCAATAGTGATGGAGTTAAGCTTAACAATCAAATGACTCATCAATGAAATAGATTCTGGTAGAATAAATGCTCAGCTCAACAAATCATAGTAAATATACTATGATAATATAAATCAACAAGCTCAAGATCAGAATGTCAATAAAATCAGGATCATGCAACAAAAGTCTCAATTCACATAATTTGCAGTTAAAGTAAAATCTACAACTCACTGTTACTGGTTAATTGTGCA
>JAANYP010004357.1:280561-297360 GCA_020465985.1 Centrapalus pauciflorus
ATGTCCATGAAAAAAGGACAAAAATGTTTATAAGTCATTTAAATCATGTTCGTATTTCATATATAACAATTATAATCTTTGAACCTTGAATGAAAGCATCTGATGAAATTATTGGCTATATTCATCTCAGTATAATTAAATATGAGACTTTGAATTTAAAGACCAACGAATGAACGCTGAATATATTATTCAGATGATTCAAAGGCTAATAAATATCAGAACTGATATTAATAACAGATTGAGCAACGAGCAAGATGGCGAGCATCTGAAAGACTGACATAAGTCAGATTGTGGTTCTAACCCACTACAGATTGTGAGCAACAGAGCCAGAGCCAGAAAGTGCACAATTAACCAGTAACAGTGAGTTGTAGATTTTACTTTAACTGCAAATTATGTGAATTGAGACTTTTGTTGCATGATCCTGATTTTATTGACATTCTGATCTTGAGCTTGTTGATTTATATTATCATAGTATATTTACTATGATTTGTTGAGCTGAGCATTTATTCTACCAGAATCTATTTCATTGATGAGTCATTTGATTGTTAAGCTTAACTCCATCACTATTGCTCAGTGTTGGGTTAATGTTAGGCTTATGATGTGCTGATTTACGTGATGAAAGCACAGAGGGTAGCTAGAGCTGAGCATTCCGATGATATCCATATAGAGCTTTTACTGGTAGCTAGCCCAGTACGTGGCTGATCCCCACTAATGATGCGTGTGTATGGATTTATCATCATCCGAGCATTCCTTATGAATTTGTCTAAAAGTCTCAAGAGCAACAACAGTTTTATAACTGGGAGCTGAGCAAAGTCGCGCATCAAAAGAGCATTAATTGGCCAATGTCCCTTCGAGATTGAGCTGTGCATGAGCCTAGTGCAGTGCATAAGCAATAGAGCTGAGCCGTGCATGAGCCGAGTGCAGTGCATGTGCTTCCGCGTTCATAATTGCATGTTAAATGTGAAATTCTACATTCTCACTAAGCAATTAAGCTTACCCCGTTGTTGCATTATTTTTCAGGTAAAGGCAAAGGATTTGCTGGACCTAGTTCATAGGTCAGGAATCTGAAAGAGCTTGAAGTGCTTTAGAACCTGTTTCAACACCTTGGTATTTGGCTGATGATAGAGCTTTGGGGTTCGGGTCTAGTTTATATTATGTGATTTGATGTAATAGTCTAGATATTTGTACCTTGCTACTTAAAAATTATCTCTGATTGTAATTAACTTTTATTCCGCAACTGTTAATTTTATCTTAGTTTCCTGATTGATATTGCATTGCTATTGGGACCTAGACTTGAGACCTTTGAGAAATCTTGGGTCTCACATATATGAAGAGCAAGGAATGAGAAAGCGACGGGGAGGTGGAGGAGGAGGGAGATGATGGGCTCGGGCATGTTCGGAAGAGATGAGATAATGACGGAAGTCATCTAATTCAGCTGCGAGACCCAGAACGACACCGCGCTGAGAAATAGATGTCGACTCGTCTACCCTCATGGGGAAATCGAGAGGGGGCAAAGCGAATGAGGATGGCTGAGAAGAGGAAGAAGGGGGAGGCCGGGAAGGTAATGGGGAAGTGGCAACGGGAGGGGGTGAAGGTGAAGCTACCGAGCCCGCCTGCGCAATCTCTGCCTCGCCAGCCTGAGCCTCCATCTCATGCTCCTCTACGGCGTCGGGATTAACCCAACCCAGGAGATGTCGTCAATCACGCGAGAGCATACCCATCGTAAAAAGATTGTCGAGCCCATATATCATCCTCTGCGCGTCTGGAACAACCGTCAACCCCTGCTCAACAGCAGCATCGGCAAAAACCCCAAGGTTACGCGCCAGTCGCGTAATATACGTCCCTCCAACTATCGGACTGGCCCTAACACGACCAGCGGCACCTGCAAAAAACGTAGCAAGCCAAAAAGCAAACTGGATCGTGCAGTCCCGATCAAGCAGCCGACTCAGCATCATTAGGTCCCGATGCGAAACCGTGCCCAGGTCCTTATGGCACGCGATACTCGAAGTCGTAATCCTAAAAACTATCCGAAGCAACGGGTCACGAAAGGTCGTAGCCTTCGAGCTATGTGAATCATATACTCTCGAAGCAAGAGTAGTCCGAAAAGCAGCCTCTGAAAAACCCTCAGCCGGTCCGTGAACTGCTGTAACAAATGCCGGGTTGCCGACCTCATCTGCAGTATACAAACCGGAGTGAATGCCAAACTCACGAATGGAGACACGACGCTGCACGCCACGCAATCGAAAGCTGATCGAAGCCGAAGCATAATCAGAAACCAAGGCATCGAAGAAGTACGTCGACAAAAACTCGAGGACGACCTCCCTGTAAACCGACTCATCAATCTCTAGAAGGCACAAAAGTGCAGGAGGCCAAGACGTGTCGATAGGCGGATGAGCTAAAATCCCTCTCAAATGAGCAGCAATACCCAATGACTCCATCGCACCCCACGAGACACCATAGGCTGGAACGAACGCCTTGCACTCGAGGCGAGAGAGCTTCGCATGATCCTTAGGGTCCCCAAAGATAAGAAATCGATGTGGTCCCTCAGGCGGACGACGACCACCGTCACCACCACCAGGAGGAGAAGGCAGCGGGGGAGCAGCAGCAGCAGCCATGGCTATCTGCAAGAAAAAGAATAGAGCAAATAAATTGTACATGCTAACTCACAAGTAAAAACGAACTACAAAAACCCCTAAAAGCCTAACAAAAACGAGACTAAGGAACCCTAGAATACAATCAAAAATAAAGAAACAAAATAAAAGAAAGAAAGAAAGGAAACAGAATATAAATTGGAACCTAAGAAAAACTAAATAAAGTCTAAGAAAATAAAACCCTAAATAAACTGAGTAAACTAAAAAATGTTAAAAATAAAGAAAAATGAACTAAATTAGAAAACTAAAATAAAAACGTAAGCCAAAAATAATTAAAGAACAAAAACTAAAACAAAAAATAATTTACAAATGAAAAGCTTATAAAAAAAACTATCATACTAAACTAAACTAAAGAAATTGAAAAATTAAAATTAAAAAACTAAACTAAAAACTAGAAATAAAAAAAATAAAAATAAATAAAACTAGACTATCCTAAAACAAAAATGACAAAAATTAACAAAGACAAAAATTTAAAACCTAAAAATTAGAAACTAAAATTTACTAAATTAACACTTAAAATTAACTAAAAATACTAAACTATTTAAAAACTAAAATCTAAAAAGATTTGAAACTTAAAATTAAAGAAAAGAAATACTAAATAAAAACTAAGAATTCTAAAACTAATCCTAAAATAAATCTAGCAATTAAAAAGAACATAAATGTAATTATTAAAATTTTTATTTTTTTAAACCGCTCACGGTCGCGAACGCGATGGCCAACACGACCTCGCTGCCAATCGCGATGAACCGCGACCGAATCAGAAACAAAAACTAACTTATTTCAACCATTTTATTCAACATATAAACTGAGAAAAAGACAAAAAACAACTAAAACTAAAACATTAAACAACCTAAAAACCCTAAATGAGCATTTAATTAGATTTAAACAGATAAAATGCAAAATATAACACTACCGAAGCAATAAGCATGTAGAAGCATCAAATAAAAAAAATATAGCTAAACAACTAACTAAGGAAAGTAGTCTAACATGAGTAGAATCCTAAAACGAAAACCAATATTCAGTAAAAACGTAAGAACACCAAGCATATCGAGTTTATTCAATAAAAACTTAAAAAACAACTAAATAACTAGATAAACTAAAGATTAATAAGAAGAATAAGAGAACTTACTTGATTACTATGATGAAATCGAACTGAAAATGCAACAAACGAAGCAAAAATTCAAAGAACAGCGACGGGAATAAATCGCGATAGAAGAGAGAGAGAATCGCGGAGAAGAACAACTGAATCCGCGATCTGAGCTTTATATAGAAAATCGTAGTGCGGTCGCGTTGCGTGGTCGTGATCATCCCAGCGCGGCCGCGATGACCAAAATTACAGAATTATTATATGAGTTAGCAATAAGCAAAATCCAGAGATAGAAATCTCCAAATTCAACCTAGATGACTTAACCAATACAGTTATTACCCCACACTCGCTTGGAAACAAACCTCTAAGATTGATCAAGACTGTAACGCTTTTATTGAACTTCAAATTCAGCTCAATTTTGACGTAAATTAAGACTAAAATTAACGAAAATGCATGCGACAATTGCTAAGCAATTATGATAAAATTAAAGCTCAACACATATCAAATAACTAACATTAGCTAAATGAATAAATGCAAGAAAATTTATGAAATGCAATTCAACTACAACTATGGACTAACTACATGCAATAGATTATGACATGAAAAACTCAGGTTTGACTTTTAAAAAGTCAAACTAACTTCACTAAATTACTGAATTTAGCAAAAGAAAACCGGAAATAACGCAACAAAGAGCCAAGTGACTCAAAGACGATATGATTAGGCATCATTTAAGCTAAATAGTAAAAGGAATTAAGCTATGATACTCAAGTAATTTTAGAATTAAAGAAGGCTAAATAAGACTCAAAAAGTCAAATAGAAATTGCAAGAAATTAAACAAGCATATAAGCTTTGAAGACAACACCACTAACATCAAGCATGCAATCCTAAGACACATAATCAATGCAATGGGGACTTATTTAATCTAAAAATAATCAAAGACACGAAATAAGAAAGCAAATGAATCAGTCTTAGAAAGACTTCAACTTATGAAACAAGCATGAACAAAAGACACAAACTAACTATAAACGAGAAAATAAAGTGATTATTATTACGGGGTGCCTCCCGCAAGCACTAGAATGCAACCTCAAGCCACCAGCTAGACTCGGCCCCAAGATAATCAAACAGAGATGGGGGCCAGGCTAATCGTAGCCTCACACACATGCTCGATGGATGAATCTTTATAAAGCTTGAGTCGGTGACCATTTACCTTAAACTTTCCTGATGAATGTTCTAATTCTGAACACTTGGGAAACAGTAAATGGCCCCGACCATCGAGACTTAAGCTTACCAGGAAAAAGCTTCAAACGTGAATTGTACAATAAAACCTTGTCGCCCACGCTGAATTCCTTGGTAGATATCCTCTCCTCGTGTCTTCTCTTCATCCTCGCCTTGTAGATAGACTCATTCATGTAGGCGTCCTCTCGCAGTTCATCCAGTTCATTAAGCTGCAACTTCCTTTCATCACCTGCACTCGACAAATCAAGATTAGACCAACATAAAGCCCAATATTCCCTATGCTCTAGTTCGACTAGGAGGTGACACGCTTTGCCATAAACTAGCCTATACGGTGTAAGTCCAGTAGGCGTTTTGTGTGCAGTCCTAAATGCCCAAAGCGCGTCATCGAGCTTGCCAGCTCATCTACTCCTATGCTCATCAATAGTCCTCTATAAGATACGCTTAAGACCACGGTTGCTCACTTCAGCTTGGCCATTGGTTTGTGGATGATATGGAGTCGCTAATCGGTGAGTAACTCCATATTTATACAAGGCCTTAGAGAACTGTGAATTGCAGAAATGAGTACCTCTATCACTAATGATAGCCTTAGGAAACGACTACACGTGCGTCATTAGTAAGGAGTGCCTGTGCCGCAACCCACTTCGACACGTAGTCGATAGCAACAAGGATGTACTTACACCCACGAGAGGACGGGAATGGCCCCATGAAATCAATAACCCACACTTCGAATATCTCACAGATTTGAATGTTAGTGAGGGGCATCTAGTGGCAATTCGATATATTTCCACTTCTCTGAAAAGCATCACATGCTTTCACATAGTCCCTAGCATCCTGGAAGATTGTGGGCCAGTAGAATCCTGCATCAAATACCTTACGAGCTGTGGTATTTGCACCATGGTGTCCTCCGGTGGGACCGATGTGGGATGCGTATAAGATCTGCATCGCCTCATCACCATGAACACAACGCCGAATAATCTGATCAGCACAAACTCGGAAGAGGTAAGGGTCATCCAAAAAATAATTCTTCACATCCTTGAAGAATTTCTTTCGCTGCTGATGAGTTATTCCTTTGACAAGCACGTTACCCACCAGATAGTTTGCATAGTCAGCAAACCAAGGGCATTCGTCAACTGTATGTGCTGAACAGAGAGACTCATCTGGGAAATACGCCTTAATCGCAGAATCATCAAGAGGAAGAAGTGAAGGATTCTCTAAACGGCTCAAGTGATCGGCAGCTAAATTCTCGGCCCCACGTTTGTCTTTGATTTCGATGTCAAACTCCTGTAGGAGCAGAATCCATCGAATCAGACGGGGCTTGGCATCCTGCTTCTGAGAAAGATATCTCAAAGCGGAGTGATCTGTGAAAACCACTTTCTTTGAAAGGATCAGGTAAAACCTAAACTTCTCAAATGCATATACTATAGCTAGCAGCTCTTTCTCAGTAGTGGTATAATTTCGCTAAGCATCAGTGAGAGTCTTGCTAGGATAGTATATAGCATGGAAACGGTTTTCCTTTCTTTGCCCCAACACTGCCCCACAGCATAATCACTGGCATCACACATCAACTCAAATGGTAACCCCAGTCAGGAGCCACCATGATGGGGGGCAGAAACAAGCTTTTCCTTTAGAGTATCAAAGGCATGCACACACGAATCATCAAAATCAAACGTGGCATCCTTTTCCAAAACTCTTGTCATGGGACGGGCAATTGATGAAAAATATTTAATAAACCGCTGGTAAAAACCGGCATGCCCAAGGAAACTTCTAACCGCTCGAACAGGAGTAGGGTGAGGCAGCTTAGATATCGTCTCAATCTTAGCTCTATCAACCTCAATACCCTTAGCAGAGAATTTGTGCCCGAGAACAATTCCTTCTCGCACCATAAAGTGACACTTTCCCCAATTGAGGACCAAATTGGCCTCCTCACATCGGGCAAGCATACTGTCCATATTTGAAAGGCACGACGAAAAGGAACTACCGAACACAGGAAAATCATCCATAAACACTTCCACACTCTTTTCTAGCATATCATTAAAGATAGCTACCATACATCTTTGGAACGTCGCAGGCGCATTACATACGCCGAATGGCATACGCCGGTATGCGAACGTTCCGTAGGAACATGTGAAAGTGGTCTTGTCCTGGTCCTCGGGGCTGATGGGATCTGAAAGTAACCCGAAAAACCATCAAGGAAACAATAGAACTCATTCCCTGACAATATCTCGAGCATCTGATCAATGAAGGGCAACGGAAAATGATGCTTACGGGTGGCATCATTGAATTTGCGATTGTCGTTGCAAACTCGCCATTCCGTGACCGTCCTCGATGGAATCAATTCATTCTTTTCATTTAGAACTACGGTCATTCCCCCTTTGTTTGGGACCACATGAATAGGACTGACCCACTGCGAATCAGAGATTGGATATATCATACCAGCATCAAGAAGCTTCAACACTTCCTTCTTGATGACCTCGTGAATTTTTGGATTGACACTCCTTTGGGGTTGAATCACAGGTTTGAAATCCTCTTCCATCAGTATCTTATGAGTACAATAAGCAGGACTGATACCCTTGATATCAGAAATTTTCCACGCGATGGCCTGCTTGTGGGATTTCAAGACCTGAATCAATCTCGCTTTCTCGTCAGGTGAGAGGTCTTTGGCTATAATCTTTGGAAGCTGAGATGACCCCTCAAGAAAAGCGTACTCTAAATGTGCAGGTAACTCTTTTAGCTCTAGAGTCGGAAGGCCTTCAATCGAGGATTTGGATTTGATACATTCCTTTGGATCTAACGTAACAATCTCCTCATGAACAGGAGATGACTCTATCGTGCACAAAGGAAAGAGATCAATGGAATCAAAGAGACATACAGAATGATCAGAATCAAGAGACAATGGGCACAAAGATAAATCATCATCAATAGACTCTCCATCTTCAAAAGAAGTGGATCTCTCATACTCGATAAACAGAGACTTTACGAGCATCTCATCGATCTCAGAATGCATTTCTCTGTCAGAAGAGCTATAGGAGCAAACAAAGCAAATCGACTCCACAGTATCATCAGCTCTCTGCATAGCTTTGTCAACATCAAAACTGACATGCTCATCTCCCACCCTAAGGGTCAACTTCCTATCCAGAAAATCGATCGGCGCACGGGATGTTGCTAAAAATGGACGCCTTAGAATGAGAGGAACTGAGTTGTCTTCATGCATATCCATGATGACAAAGACTACCAGAAGTACAAACTTATCGACTTTCACCAACATGATCTCCGAAATACCCCGGGGGAATTTCACTGATCGGTCTGCCAACTGAATACTCATACGAGTGGGCTTTGGCTCTCCGAGACCGATTCTGACATATAGAGATGTGGGCATAAGATTGATGCTAGCTCCTAAATCAGTGAGGGCATTCGCAACATGAAGGTTACCAATATGACATGGTACAGTGAAACTACTAGGATCATCTTGCTTGACCTTGGAAGATTGTTTTGGAGCACAGCTGAACACTCGACGTCCATCTCTTCTGTGTCCAAATCATTAAGCTTCTTGTGCTTTGAGAGCAGATCCTTTAAAAACTTCACGTAGTTCGGCATCTGAGGGATCGCATCGATGAAAGGAATATTGATATGTAACTACTTGAACAATCCAAGGAACTTGCCATATTGCTTATCCTTGATTTCCTTTTGCAATCTGCTCGGATACGGAATAGGAGGCTTGTAAGGACTAACTGTAGGCTTCGCCGGAGGTGGGACGTGTGCGGTACTTGGTGTACTAGGAATATGTGCCTGGTCCGTGATAGTCTCCGGATCGTCCTCATGAACAACAGAATCAAGAGGGGGAGAAGCAGAATGGGGAGGAAGAAGACGATTCCCCCTGGTTATACCCTGGTGAGAGGCAAATTGGGGTCTCTGAAGCATATGTGGTCTCGGATTCATGAAACCAGAAGGTGGCTGATTCTGGGAATAGTTTGGATAGTTCGGGTTCGGGTGAGCATACTTATATATGCCACCACCAGAATCGCCAGATGAATAGTAAACCTCCTTTTGATTGGGGTAAGAGTAAGCCGCCTGACACTCATAGCTCAAATGTGGGCCACCACAAGCATCACATGAAGGATACACAGCTTGCACGGGAGCTGGTATGGCTTGTGGTTGGCTATTCTGTGTGAGCTGCTCTATCTTTGCCATGAGTGCGACTATGGCAGCGGCTTGCTTGGAATCTAAAGCTCCCCATCCGAAGTACTCACTTGGTGTCTGATGCTGACTAATCACCAAATCATCTAAAATCTCAACCGCCTCCTCAGGTGTCTTTACAAGCGGAATCAATCAAAGAATGATACATCAGGTGCACACCTTCATAGAAGACTTTGACTCGACGATTGAGCGTCAGATTATGATTTGGACACTTCATTATGGATTCTTTGTACTGCTCCCACGCATCACGTAAGGACTCGTCAGGCCTCTGCCTGAATCCCAGAATTTCACTCGTAAGCTGAGTAGTACGTGAGGGCGGACAAAACTTTGATAAGAACTGTGTCTCCATTTCATCCCAGGTATGAATTGAATTGGACAGAAGAGCATCATACCATGTGAGATCACATCCAGTGAGCGAGTACGGGAATAACATCAATTGAATGATCTCTTTCGGGACTTGATTCACCTTATACGAACCGCACGCTTTCCTGAATTTCTTCAGGTGTGCATAAGGATCCTCAAATGCTATCCCACAGTACTGAGCATTATTTTGAACTAAAGTGATGAGACTGGACTTTAGCTCAAAATTGACTGCATCAAACCCGGGAATGACAATGGCACCTTCCGAGTCGTCGGTGACCGTTTGGTTCAGCTCAAGCATGGTGCGACGGTCGCCCATGTTTGGCTCAGAAGAATTATCAGATGAGGAAGAAGAAGGAGAAGAATCAGAAGAAGGAGAAGAAGGCGAAGAAGGAGAGATTGGAGGTAACTCAACAACTAAATCAATATGACCTCTATCATCCAGCGGAGGGACAGGTTGGTCAGTAGATTCAGATGAGCTAGATAAATCTCAATGAAAGGATGAGAAGGATGGTGAAGACGGTTGTGAAAGGTTCTTTCATGTTCGTTGTATGGGCTTACAACATGCGGATTGGAATTCCGAGTCATAAACCATACACAAACACTGAAAGGGTGAAAAGACTAAGATATAGGATGGGAGAAACAAGATAAGAACTTCCAAGGAATAAAATCCCAAAAGAAGGATCGGCTAATCTACCAGCTAAACCTTTTCACAATATCCCTAGCTGTTCCCCAGCAACGTCACCATTTGATCTTCACACGGATTTGGCTATCAAAATCAAAGAAAGAAGAAAGCCTATGTTATACCAAATACCACTGGCAGTGTACCAGTCGTAGTTAGTATGGCTAGAAGCTGACCTCGGGGATTATCGAACTCAGGAAACGGCAATAAGGATTGAGATACCGATACAAGGGCTATCACTAATATCTAGCCATTGATAAGGGATGAGGATGATTATAACCATAAATACTGAAAACTATACTATCTATCAGACTACTAAAATTATGAACTATAACGCTAAAACAGGATAAAATCAGATAAGATAAAAGCAACACTCACTTGGATACGTCTTTTAGGATTAATGGAGTAAAAGGTGTAAAAACACTTAAGATGTTTTTGATCAAAGAAAAGTAAATTGGAATTAAATCCAACTGTTTAAATCTTTTAAGCTCAAGAGTTTGAAATTTTGATGTAAAACCGATTCATGGACATATTTTATTAATTTCAGAAAATCAAGTATGGAGTTCTCCAGTATTCCCCAAATTCTAAAAATCAACAATAAATATCTTTTACGATTAATTAAGTCAACTAAATCTAGCTATTAGAGATTAAAACTGTCTATACATCTAGCGCTCGGAAATAACTCTAAATATTCAATTTAGCCGCATAAACATCAATCAAGTCTAAGAAAATCGAAGATTAAATTAATCCTATAATCACAATATTTGCTAAGAATTCATTTGCATAAAATGATTTCACAATTTATTAACTAGTCACTATCTCATAATCACAATAATGCTAGAAATGGCAACCAATTAACAAATCACTTAAATTTGATAACGTTTATAAAAATCAGCATTTATAATCAATAATCATGATCACAATAATGCTAGAAAATCAACTATAATACTGATTTTACACATTAATCGTATGAATCGAAGATACATCAATGAATCAAACACTTTTTAATCAAAACCATCAAATACTCCACTAATCCATGTAAAGACGTAACCAAGCAAGTGCTTAGCTAAACTACTCACTAATCATGTTAAAAACAATAAAATAAACGAGATCTATGCTAAACATCATCATAACAGAAATTAAATCGGAAAGAGTGTACCAAAAACCGTAAGAAAATCGAGCCAATCTTGCAATCGTAAGCTTAAATCCAACCTTCTACCCGAATGCTTGGTAAATCTACTCTAATCTAAGCTAAATACCGAAAACTGGCTAACACCTAGCAATCGCACCCTAAACTGTGTGTAAAAGTTCGTATGAAGAATTGCATAAAAAAATGAAACGGCTGCTTGACTTTTATATTTTCTTGGCATCGCGGCCACGCTGGGTCCATCGCGGTCACGATAAGAAGCATGGGCGCGATCCAAAGATCGCAGGACAGCGCGGTCGCGATGAGCTGATCGCGGTCAAAGTCAATAGAATTTCAAGGGAGATCGGCTCAGCCCGTAAATTTGACACTTAAGCTCCAGAATCCGTTCTTTTCAAATTCAAGCAACCCTCGAACTACAAAACACAAAAATATACAAATCAGGCCCGTATTTGAACAATTCGAGGCAAAATTAACCCAAATCAGAGGCAAAATATGACTGAAAATATGTACAAAATATGTCATAACAAATACATCTAGCACATTGGTCTTAAAAATATTTCATATTGCATAATGTACAATTAATTAAAGCACACTGACTAGAATTTAAATGGTACAATATTACATGCCAAATATACAACCCTTTAACGCAAAAAAACAAAAAAAAAACGGGATTTGTTTAGAATTCTTCCTTTCGTAATATAAGTTGTATGTTTAAAAGAAACTATTCATCGTTGAAAATCATTTTTTTGTCATTCAGAAAACACGTCATCGAACAAAAAATGTTTGTCGTCGCCGCCACTTTGCGCTGGTACACTGCTAGTATGTGTGTATATGTATGTGTGTGTGTGTCTATATATATATATATATATATATATATATATATATATATATATATATATATATATATATATATATATATATATATATATATATATATATATATATATATATATAGGGATGAGATCCATTGTAAACAAGTGAACGAATAAAAAATACATATAATCATTCATACATATCAACAAGTGTTTGTAACATGATTCATATGACTCAAAGGGTTCATATAAATGTCTACATAAGATTCATAACATTCAAAAGGTTCATAGTACGTAGTTTTTATAACAAGATGCACAAGATGCATAGGATGCAACAAGATTCATAAGATTCGACAAATTCATAGGATTCAATAAGATCCAAAGGATCCAATAAGATTAATAGGTTAAAAGAAGGGTTTAGTAGTATTTTAAACAAGATTTATAAGATTCAAAGTTATTTTATGGTTGTTCACAACGAATAAAGTTTTCACAAAAGATCCTTAGTATGTGTGTGTATGTGTGTGTGTGTCTATATATATATATATATATATATATATATATATATATATATATATGTGTGTGTGTGTGTGTGTGTGTGTGTATATATGTATATATATATATATATATACGGGGCACCATATGCATCGGGAACCAAATGGGAACCAAAAATGCATTGCTTGTTTACAAAGGGTGCATTAAGAGCATCATGCTTGAAATTGATGGAACAAAGACGAGGATGAATATGGTCGAAATGCATCATGCTTGAAATTGAATCGGATGAAGATGCATCATGTTTAAAGACGAATCCAATAAATTGGATGAAGATGCATCATGTTTGTTTAGATTCGGATAGAATATTTTCTGAATTCAAGCATCTTCCGATTTTAACCTTCCGCGCGCGAGAAATTATGCACCCGTGCACCCATTTTCAAATTAATTACCGTTTTGCCACTACAATCTGAACCATTAAAATTCAAGATCTAACGGTGCATACAGGTTCCCAAAGTGTACAATGCATACGGGTGCCCCATAGAACCTGACCCTATATATATATATATATATATATATATATATATATATATATATATATATATATATATATATATATATATATATATATATATATATAGGACTCGAGCTCGATTGGAATTGATCATTGAAGTGTTTTGAATAGATTCTAGTGAGTCGACCTCTATTAAAGGTAACACTAGTTCGTGGGTGTTGTAATCAAGAAGACTCAAAGGTGAAGTGATGCGAGCTTCGAGTCGTGAAACTGATAGTTTAAATGAATTATCTTTACACTCATTAAGCTTCATTTCACTCGATCTTGTATGTATAGGCTCAAAGTGGCAGATGTTAGGTAATTTTTATTAAAGTAAGTAATTTATTTTATTATAATATAAAGTTAGGATTAGAATCTTACGACAGTAAGGTTTTAAATTAAAGGGTACAAATAAAGTATGACATATTAACACTATTAGTATTTACACCTATATGATTATTGTTTTTTAGCCTTTATATTTTAAACCTAACAATCTCTCCTTTGAAATTAGTAAACAATATACAAATAAATTGAAAAGTAGGATTTTATAACTATTAAAGAGATAAAATATATTTAAACTTTTCATGACAACTTCTCATCTATAACCTTCAACTATTAATATTCAATAATGATTTTCACTCAGTGAGTGAGGTGCGAGCCACCTTATAATCAAAAACTGGTTCATATAATGTTTTTTGATTGCACAATTTTTTTTTTTTGAAAACTTTACATGATTTCTTCTACATTATCAATGATCTATTCATTTTTATTTTATAATGTCATCTTCTCTGTTATCAAAACTTGTTGGTACACCCTGTGTGACGATAGCAGTCTAATCGATTATGATTTAAGTAATATTCTGAGTTAACCAGTATTTTGATATATATGTTTAATATGTGTTTGTATGTTATTGATTGGGTGTTTGAACTTGATGTAACATATTACAAGAAGTTCAAACATAAAGGTCAAAGATTATGTCAAGCATAAGTTAAAACATAAGTTTCATCACTTAAGTGTTTAAGTGTATTGGCTAGATTCGAATTGCATAAAAGGATACATTCGAATCTGTGATAGATTCGAATGAGTCCTTAGATTCGAATAGGCTAGATTCGAATCTGTCAGATGGACAGATTCGAATGGGCCTTAGGCCAGATTCGAGGTTGGCCCACAACAGACTCGAATCAGGGCCTATAATTAGGGATAGACTCGAATGATTAAGAGACCTTTGGCAGAATTCGTGAGGAATTAAGCAATAGGCGATCTCGAGTTTATCAGCTAGGTGAGTCCCGTTTCGGAGAGAATTAGTACGTAGGATCGTTCGTGTGTCGTTCGTTCAGCGTCTAATAGTCTCCGTGTTTCCGTTGGTTGAGAGTTGTCCGTCTAACCGTCAACGAGGATTCCGCACTCGTTAACGGATCCCCGTCTAGATAGATCTTACAGTGGTAGACCTTACAAGTGGTATCAGAGACTACGGAGTGTTCGTGGTGTTCTTCGTGTTCATCAGATACATTCTAGGTTTCTTGACGCTAGTTGGACGGTTTTTCTCTCAAAAACGTGTTTTTGAGCTTAGCAAATTCATATTCGGGAAACACTTTGTGGGTTTTCACGTTTTTGGTCGAAATCATTATTTTTCCTTTGAAAAATAGTGATTTAATCCGTAAAACGTCAAAATATCAAAGTGTTAGCCGTTTTTCGAGTTTGCGGCGCTCGAATCTATAGGGGTAATTAGGGTTATACTTTATTTTCGAGTCTAACCAAAATACGCTCCTTTCGAGTCAATTTCAGTCAGTTTCGAGTCTGTGTTATTTCGAATCTGTTACTACATTCGAATTGGATCTCGAGTCTATATTGTTTCGAGTTTGTTTCGAGTTGGTTACTGTTTCGAGTCTGTGCTTCGACTCTGCTGAATTTCGATTCTGTTGTGCCTTCGATTCTAAGGGTCTTCGAGTCTAAGGGGTCCTTCGAATCTGTCATATCTTCGAATCTAAGGAATTGTTCGAATCTGCCATAATTTCGAATCTAATTGAATTAAGATACTTAATCGAATTTAATACCAAATAAATTGAAATCTAATTACATTCGAATCTATCTAGATTCGAAAGAGTTAATTCACATTAGTTTCGAATTAAATTAATTAAGTCTAAATTCAATTTGTTTCAGAAAAGATGTCAAACCTTCAGAAATTCCTTGAAATGGATCACGAAGTTGGGAAGGCTAATGCACCACCAAAGCTGATGAAAGTTGAGGATTACTACTGGTGGAAGGACAGATTTACGGATTTTGTACGATTCAACGATATGCGCATGTGGGTGTGCATTGATGAAGGGTACATTCCACCAGTTTCTGAGGTTGAAGGCCGTCAAAAGGTCTTGTCATATCAAATGATGAAAGAAGATGACAAGAAATTATTTGAAGCCGAAAACAAAGCTTTCTCCATTATCCGAATGGCGTTACCTCAAGATATCTTGCACACATTTCGGACTCAAAGGACGTCGAAAGAACTTTGGGAGTCTCTCCAGAAACGGTGTGAGGGTAATCCACGGGTGCGTAGAAAGCGTACAGAGCTGTTGACCCAACAGTTTGCAATTTTCAAGGCTCTTAAGGATGAACAGTTGGATGATATTATCACACGATTCTATCATCTGATAACAGAGCTTGAAAGTCATGGCATTGAGTATTCTGACACTGACAAAAACAACAAGCTTCTTGATGCCCTACCAGCCAAATGGGCTATGTACGTGGCAATGATTAAGCTGAATGAAGATAAATACTATGCTCAATCACTGGATGACATCGTGGGAACGTTGAGGGCATATCACTTCGAAATGATAAAGGCTGAGACTGATTACGAGCAAGTCCAAAATCCGGCTATGTATTTTGGAAAGACATCAAAATCATCAGTGACAGCTGATCAGAAGAGTGCTACAGCGTTTTTCACCGGAGAAACGTCATCGCCACCAGAGTCCGAAGACTCACTGAATCGCGCGTTCTTAGGGTTAGGAAGATCGGAAGAACCGCAACCTCAAGTCCAACAGGCATCGACCAGTCAGAGCTATTCGAAGATGCCTATGAGCGCAAAGTCAGCGGAAGAGCATCTGAATCTACTTGCTTCGTTTGTGGCCGCATACGGAAATTGCGTTCAAGGGAAGATCAATGATCCGGCTCTTTGGGATGAAGACTACGATCAGGTCGACCCTGATGACTTAGAGGAAATGGATCTGAAATGGCAACTGGCCATGGTAACCCAACGGGTTAAGAGATTCATAAAGAGAACTGGAAGAAATCTACAGATGAATAACAAAGGGATCGGATTTGATAAGTCCAAGGTGAAATGCTACAACTGTCAGGGATTAGGACACTTCGCCAGGGAGTGTCAAAGACCGAAGGTAGAGACATACCAGGGGCAGAGTCAGCATCAAGGACAGTACCAAAGTCAGTCCCAAC
The DNA here is from genome assembly GCA_020465985.1 of Centrapalus pauciflorus. NCBI lineage: Eukaryota > Viridiplantae > Streptophyta > Magnoliopsida > Asterales > Asteraceae > Centrapalus > Centrapalus pauciflorus. The sequence goes on from JAANYP010004357.1 coordinate 297,217, forward strand.
AGAGATACCTTCCGAGTTCCTCATCTGGTCAGGCCAATCTAGCGGGTCTGATATCCAATGTCACTTCTGACAGACAGCTAGATGGTTCCTATGACTGGAGTTCACATCCGGAGTCCAATGCTAGAGCTTTCATGGCTGAAGTTA
>JAANYP010004358.1:0-18934 GCA_020465985.1 Centrapalus pauciflorus
ACTTAAAAGAGCATATGGTCACACTTTTTAACACCTACAGCCACATTTGGCATAATTTTATGTGACCAAAGCCCAATACAAGACACTCGTTGTATGACCAAATGGTTGCAATCAGCCACACACAGATAAAAATAAAGTGGCCATCACATGGACAATAGTCACACAAAAAAAGTTTACCACACTTAAAAGAGCATATAGTCACACTTTTTAACACCTACGACCGCATTTGGAATAATTTATGTGACCAAAGCCCACAACAAGACACTCGTTGTGTGACCAAATGGTTGCAATTAGCCACACACAAATAAAAATAAAGTGGCCATTGGATGGACAATAGTCACACAAAATACAAGTTTACCTCTCTTAAAAGAGCATGTGTTCACACTTTTTAACACCTACGGCCACATTTGGCATAGTTTTATGTGATCAAAGCCCACAACAACACATTCATTGTGTGACCAAAAGGTTGTGAACAACCACAAACCCATAAAAATAAAGTCGGCATTGCATGGACAATAGACACACAAAATACATGTTTACCTCACTTAAAAGAGCATATGGTCCCAGTTTTTAACACCTACGTCCACATTTGGCATAATTTTATGTGACCAAAGCCCATAACAAGACACTCGTTGTGTGACCAAATGGTTGCAATTACCCACACAGAAATAGAAATAAAGTGGCCATTGCATGGACAGTAGTCACACAAAATACAAGTTTACCTCACTTAAAAGAGCATATGGTCACACTTTTTAACACCTACGGCCACATTTGGCATAATTTTATGTGACCAAAGCCCACAACAACACCCTCGTTGTGTGACCAAATGGTTGCAATCAGCCACACACACAAAAAAATATAGTCGCCATTGCATGGACAATAGTCACACAAAAAAAGTTTACCACACTTAAAAGAGCATATAGTCACACTTTTTAACACCTACGACCGCATTTGGAATAATTTATGTGACCAAAGCCCACAACAAGACACTCGTTGTGTGACCAAATGGTTGCAATTACCCACACAGAAATAGAAATAAAGTGGCCATTGCATGGACAGTAGTCACACAAAATACAAGTTTACCTCACTTAAAAGAGCATATGGTCACACTTTTTAACACCTACGGCCACATTTGGCATAATTTTATGTGACCAAAGCCCACAACAACACCCTCGTTGTGTGACCAAATGGTTGCAATCAGCCACACACACAAAAAAATATAGTCGCCATTGCATGGACAATAGTCACACAAAAAAAGTTTACCACACTTAAAAGAGCATATAGTCACACTTTTTAACACCTACGACCGCATTTGGAATAATTTATGTGACCAAAGCCCACAACAAGACACTCGTTGTGTGACCAAATGGTTGCAATTAGCCACACACAAATAAAAATAAAGTGGCCATTGCATGGACAATAGTCACACAAAATACAAGTTTACGTCACTTAAAAGAGCATATGGTCACACTTTGTAACACCTACGGCCACATTTGACATAATTTAAATTAACCAAAACCCAGAACAACACACTCGTTTTGTGATCAAATAGTTGCAATCAGTCACACACACATAAAAAAAAGTGGCCCTTGCGTTGACAATAGTCACACAAAATACAAGTTTACCTCTCTTAAAAGAGCATATGTTCACACTTTTTAACACCTACGACCACATTTGGCATAATTTTATTTGACCAAAGCCCACAACAACACACTCGTTGTGTGACCAAATGGTTGCAATCAGCCACAAACACATAAAAATAAAGTCGCCATTTCTTGGACAATAGTCACCCAAAATCAAGTTTACCTCTCCTAAAAGAGCATATGGTCAAACTTTGTAACACCTACTGCCACATTTGGCATACTTTTATGTGACCAAGGCCCACTACAAGACACTCATTGTCTGACCAAATGGTTGCAATAAGCCACAAACACATAAAAATAATGTGGCCATTGCATGGACAATAGTCACACAAAATACAAGTTTACCTCTCTTAAAAGAGCATGTGTTCACACTTTTTAACACCTACGGCCACATTTGGCATAGTTTTATGTGATCAAAGCCCACAACAACACATTCATTGTGTGACCAAAAGGTTGCGAACAGCCACAAACCCATAAAAATAAAGTCGGCATTGCATGGACAATAGACACACAAAATACATGTTTACCTCACTTAAAAGAGCATATGGTCCCAGTTTTTAACACCTACGTCCACATTTGGCATAATTTTATGTGACCAAAGCCCATAACAAGACACTCGTTGTGTGACCAAATGGTTGCAATTACCCACACAGAAATAGAAATAAAGTGGCCATTGCATGGACAGTAGTCACACAAAATACAAGTTTACCTCACTTAAAAGAGCATATGGTCACACTTTTTAACACCTACGGCCACATTTGGCATAATTTTATGTGACCAAAGCCCACAACAACACCCTCGTTGTGTGACCAAATGGTTGCAATCAGCCACACACACAAAAAAATATAGTCGCCATTGCATGGACAATAGTCACACAAAAAAAGTTTACCACACTTAAAAGAGCATATAGTCACACTTTTTAACACCTACGACCGCATTTGGAATAATTTATGTGACCAAAGCCCACAACAAGACACTCGTTGTGTGACCAAATGGTTGCAATTAGCCACACACAAATAAAAATAATGTGGCCATTGGATGGACAATAGTCACACAAAATACAAGTTTACCTCACTTAAAAGAGCATATGGTCACACTTTTTAACACCTACAGCCACATTTGGCATAATTTTATGTGACCAAAGCCCAATACAAGACACTCGTTGTATGACCAAATGGTTGCAATCAGCCACACACAGATAAAAATAAAGTGGCCATCACATGGACAATAGTCACACAAAAAAAAGTTTACCACACTTAAAAGAGCATATAGTCACACTTTTTAACACCTACGACCACATTTGGCATAATTTATGTGACCAAAGCCCACAACAAGACACTCGTTGTGTGACCAAATGGTTGCAATTAGCCACACACAAATAAAAATAAAGTGGCCATTGCATGGACAATAGTCACACAAAATACAAGTTTACCTCACTTAAAAGAGCATATGGTCACACTTTTTAATACCAACGGCCACATTTGGCGTAACTTTATGTGATCAAAGACCACAACAACACACACGTTGTGTGACAAATGGTTGCGACCAGTCACACATAAATAAAAATAAAGTGACCATTGCATGGACAATAGTCACACAAAATACAAGTTTAACTCACTTAAAGGAGCATATGGTCACACTTTTTAACACCTACGGCCATATTTGGCATAATTTTATGTGACCAAAGCCAACAACAAGACACTCATTGTGTGACCAAATGGTTGCAATCAGCTACACAAAAATAAAAATAAAGTGGGCATTGCATGTATAATAGTCATACAAAATACAATTTTACCACACTTAAAAGAGCACATGGTTACATTTTTTAACACCTACGACCACATTTGGCATAACCTTATGTGACCAAAGCCCAAAACAAGACACTCATTGTGTGACCAAATGTTTGCAATCAGCCACACACTCATAAAAACAAAGTGGCCATTGCATGGACAATAGTCACACAAAATACAAGTTTACCTCACTTTAAAGAGCATATGGTCACACTTTTTAATACCAACGGCCACATTTGGCGTAACTTTATGTGATCAAAGACCACAACAACACACTCGTTGTGTGACAAATGGTTGCGACCAGTCACACATAAATAAAAATAAAGTGACCATTCCATGGACAATAGTCACACAAAATACAGTTTTAACTCATTTAAAGGAGCATATGGTCAAACTTTTTAACACCTACGACCACATTTGGCATAATTTTATGTGACCAAAGCCCACGGCAAGACACTCGTTGTGTGACCTAATGGTTGCAATCAGCCACACACAAATAAAAATAAAGTGGCCATGGCATAGACAATAGTCACACAAAATACAAGTTTACCACACTTAAAAAAGCATATGGTGTCACTTTTTAATGCCTACGGCCACATTTGGCATAATTTATGTGACCAAAGACCACGACAAGACACTCATTGTGTGACCAAATGGTTGCAATTAGCCACACACAAATAGAAATAAAGTGGTCATTGCATGGACTATATTCACACAAAATACAAGTTTACCTCACTTAAAAGAGCATATGGTCTCACTTTTTAACACCTACGACAACAGTTGGCATAATTTTATGTGACCAAAGCCCACAACCAGACACTCGTTGTGTGACCAAATGGTTGCATTTAGCCACACACAAATAGAAATAAAGTGGCCAATGCATGGACAATAGTCACACAAAATACAAGTTTACCTCACTTAAAAGAGCATATGGTCACATTTTTTAACACCTACGACCACATTTGCATAATAATTTTATGTGACCAAAGCCCACAACAACACACTCGTTGTGTGACCAAATGGTTGCAATCAGCCACACAGACATAAATATATAGTCGCCATTGCATGGACAATAGTCACACCAAATACAAGTGTACCTCACTTAAAAGAGCATATGGTCACGCTTTTTAACAGCTACGGCCATATTTGGCATAATATTATGTGACCAAAGCCAACAACAAGACACTCATTGTGTGACCAAATGGTTCCAATCAGCTACACAAAAATGAAAATAAAGTGGGCATTGCATGTATAATAGTCATACAAAATACAATTTTACCTCACTTAAAAGAGCACATGGTTACATTTTTTAACACCTACGACCACATTTGGCATAACCTTATGTGACCAAAGCCCACAACAAGACACTCATTGTGTGACCAAATGTTTGCAATCAGCCACACACTCATAAAAACAAAGTGGCCATTGCATGGACAATAGTCGCACAAATTACAAGTTTACCTCAATTTAAAGAGCATATGGTCACACTTTTTTATACCAACGGCCACATTTGGCGTAACTTTATGTGAGCAAAGACCACAACAACACACACGTTGTGTGACAAATGGTTGCGACTAGTCACACATGAATAAAAATAAAGTGACCATTGCATGGACAATAGTCACACAAAATACAAGTTTAACTCACTTAAAGGAGCATATGGTCACACTTTTTAACACCTACGACCATATTTGGCATAATTTTATGTGACCAAAGCCAACAACAAGACACTCATTGTGTGACCAAATGGTTGCAATCAGCTACACAAAAATAAAAATAAAGTGGGCATTGCATGTATAATTGTCATACAAAATACAATTTTACCTCACTTAAAAGAGCACATTGTTACATTTTTTAACACCTACGACCGCATTTGGCATAACCTTATGTGACCAAAGCCCACAACAAGACACTCATTGTGTGACCAAATGTTTGCAATCAGCCACACACTCATAAAAACAAAGTGGCCATTGCATGGACAATAGTCACACAAAATACAAGTTTACCTCACTTTAAAGAGCATATGGTCACACTTTTTAATACCAACGGCCACATTTGACGTAACTTTATGTGATCAAAGACCACAACAACACACTCGTTGTGTGACAAATGGTTGCGACCAGTCACACATATATAAAAATAAAGTGACCATTGCATGGACAATAGTCACACAAAATACAGGTTTAACTCATTTAAAGGAGCATATGGTCAAACTTTTTAACATCTACGACCACATTTGGCATAATTTTATGTGACCAAAGCCCACAACAAGACACTCGTTGTGTGACCTAATGGTTGCAATCAGCCACACACAAATAAAAATAAAGTGGCCATGGCATAGACAATAGTCACACAAAATACAAGTTTACCACACTTAAAAAAGCATATGGTGTCACTTTTTAATGCCTACGGCCACATTTGGCATAATTTATGTGACCAAAGACCACAACAAGACACTCATTGTGTGACCAAATGGTTGCAATTAGCCACACACAAATAGAAATAAAGTGGCCATTGCATGGACTATATTCACACAAAATACAAGTTTACCTCACTTAAAAGAGCATATGGTCTCACTTTTTAACACCTACGACAACATTTGGCATAATTTTATGTGACCAAAGCCCACAACCAGACACTCGTTGTGTGACCAAATGGTTGCATTTAGCCACACACAAATAGAAATAAAGTGGCCAATGCATGGACAATAGTCACACAAAATACAAGTTTACCTCACTTAAAAGAGCATATGGTCACATTTTTTAACACATACGACCACATTTGCATAATAATTTTATGTGACCAAAGCCCACAACAACACACTCGTTGTGTGACCAAATGGTTGCAATCAGCCACACACACATAAATATATAGTCGCCATTGCATGGACAATAGTCACACCAAATACAAGTGTACCTCATTAAAAAGAGCATATGGTCACGCTTTTTAACACCTACGGCCACATTTTTCATAATTTTATGTGACCAAAGCCCACAACAAGACACTCATTGTATGACCAAATGGTTGCAATCAGCCACACACAAATAAATATAAAGTGGGCATTGCATGGATAATAGTCACACAAAATACAAGTTTACCTCACGTAAAAGAGCATATGGTCACACTTTTTAACACCTACGGCCACATTTGGCATAATTTTATGTGACCAAAACCCAAAACAACACACTCGTTGTGTGACCAAATGGTTGCAATCAGCCACACACACATAAAAAAAAAGTGGCCCTTACAAGGACAATAGTCACACAAAATACAAGTTTACCTCACTTAAAAGAGCATATGTTCAAACTTTTTAACACCTACGGCCACATTTGGCATAGTTTTATGTGATCAAAGCCCACAACAACACATTCGTTGTGTGACCAAAAGGTTGCAATCAGCCACACACACATAAAAATAAAGTCGGCATTGCATGGACAATAGACACACAAAATACGAGTTTACCTCACTTAAAAGAGCATATGGTCACACTTTTTAACGCCTACGGCCACATTTGGCATAATTTATGTGACCAAAGCCCACAACAAGACACTCATTGTGTGACCAAATGGTTGCAATTAGCCACACACAAATAGAAATAAAGTGGCGATTGCATGGACTATAGTCACACAAAATAAAAGTTTACCTCACTTAAAAGAGCATATGGTCTCACTTTTTAACACCTACGGCCACACTTGGCATAATTTTATGTGACTAAAGCCCACAACCAGACACTCGTTGTGTGACCAAATGGTTGCATTTAGCCACACACAAATAGAAATAAATTGGCCATTGCATGGACTATAGTCACACAAAATACAAGTTTACCTCTCTTAAAAGAGCATATGGTCACACTTTTTAACACCTACGGCCACATTTGCATAATAATTTTATGTGACCAAAGTCCACAACAACACACTCGTTGTGTGACCAAATGGTTGCAATCAGCCACACACACATAAAAAAAGTGGCCCTTACAAGGACAATAGTCACACAAAATACAAGTTTACCTCACTTAAAAGAGCATATGTTCAAACTTTTTAACACCTACGGCCACATTTGGCATAGTTTTATGTGATCAAAGCCCACAACAACACATTCGTTGTGTGACCTAAAGGTTGCAATCAGCCACACACACATAAAGAATAAAGTCGGCATTGCATGGACAATAGACACACAAAATACGAGTTTACCTCACTTAAAAGAGCATATGGTCACAGTTTTTAACACCTACGTCCACATTTGGCATAATTTTATGTGACCAAAAGCCCACAGCAAGACACTCATTGTGTGACCAAATGGTTGCAATCAGCCACACACAAATAAAAATAAAGTGGGCATTGCATGGATAATAGTCACACAAAATACAAGTTTACCTCACGTAAAAGAGCATATGGTCACACTTTTTAACACCTACGACCACATTTGACATAATTTATGTGACCAAAGCCCACAACAAGACACTCATTGTGTGACCAATTGGTTGCAATTAGCCACACACAAATAGAAATAAAGTGGCTATTGCAAGGACAATAGTCACACAAAATACAAGTTTACCACACTTAAAAGAGCATATGGTCACCCTTTTGAACACCTACGGCCACATTTGGCATAATTTTATGTGACCAAAGCCCACAACAACACACTCATTGTGTGACCAAATGGTTGCAATCAGCCACACACACTTAAAAATATAGTCGCCATTGCATGGACAATAGTCACACCATATACAAGTGTACCTCACTTAAAAGAGCATATGGTCACACTTTTTAACAACTACGTCCACATTTGGCATAATTTTATGTGACCAAAGCCCACAACAAAACACTCATTGTGTGACCAAATGGTAGCAATCAGCCACACAAAAATAAAAATAAAGTTGGCATTGCATGGATAAAAGTCATACAAAATACAATTTTACCTCACTTAAAAGAGCACATGGTCACACTTTTTAACACCTACGACCACATTTGGCATAACCTTATGTGACCAAAGCCCACAACAAGACACTCGTTGTGTGACCAAATGTTTGCAATCAGCCACACACTCATAAAAACAAAGTGGCCATTGCATGGACTATAGTCACACAAAATACATGTTTACCTCACTTTAAAGAGCATATGGTCACACTTTTTAATACCAACGGCCACATTTGGCGTAACTTTATGTGACCAAAGACCACAACAACACACTCATTGTGTGACCAAATGGTTGCGATCAGTCACACATAAACAAAAATAAAGTGACCATTGCATGGACAATAGTCACACAAAATACAAGTTTAACTCACTTAAAAGAGCATATGGTCACACTTTTCAACACCTACGACCACATTTGGCATAATTTTATATGACCAAAGCCCACAACAAGACACTCGTTGTGTGACCTAATGGTTGCAATCAGCCACACACAAATAAAAATAAAGTGACCATGGCATAGACAATAGTCACACAAAACAAAAGTTTACCACACTTAAAAAAGCATATGGTCACACTTTTTAACGCCTACGGCCACATTTGGCATAATTTATTTGACCAAAGACCACAACAAGACACTCATTGTGTGACCAAATGGTTGCAATTAGCCACACACAAATAGAAATAAAGTGGCCATTGCATGGACTATATTCACACAAAATACAAGTTTACCTCACTTAAAAGAGCATATGGTCTCACTTTTTAACACCTACGACAACATTTGGCATAATTTTATGTGACCAAAGCCCACAACCAGACACTCGTTGTGTGACCAAATGGTTGCATTTAGCCACACACAAATAGAAATAAAGTGGCCAATGCATGGACAATAGTCACACAAAATACAAGTTTACCTCACTTAAAAGAGCATATGGTCACATTTTTTAACACCTACGACCAAATTTGCATAATAATTTTATGTGGCCAAAGCCCACAACAACACACTCGTTGTGTGACCAAATGGTTGCAATCAACCACACACACATAAATATATAGTCGCCATTGCATGGACAATAGTCACACCAAATACAAGTGTACCTCACTTAAAAGAGCAAATGGTCACGCTTTTTAACACCTACGACCACATTTTTCATAATTTTATGTGACCAAAGCCCACAACAAGACACTCATTGTGTGATCAAATGGTTGCAATCAGCCACACACAAATAAATATAAAGTGGGCATTGCATGGATAATAGTCATACAAAATACAAGTTTACCTCACGTAAAAGAGCATATGGTCACACTTTTTAACACCTACGGCCACATTTGGCATAATTTTATGTGACCAAAACCCAAAACAACACACTCGTTGAGTGAACAAATGGTTGCAATCAGCCACACACACATAAAAAAAAGTGGCCCTTACAAGGACAATAGTCACACAAAATACAAGTTTACCTCACTTAAAAGAGTATATGTGCTCAAAGCCCACAACAACACACTCGTTGTGTGACCAAATGGTTGCAATCAGCCACAAACCCATAAAAATAAAGTCGCCATTGCATGGACAATAGTTCACACAAAATAAAAGTTTACCTCACTTTAAAGAGCATATGGTCACACTTTTTAACACCTACGACCACATTTGACATAATTTTATGTGACCAAAGCCCAACAACAAGACACTCGTTGTGTGACCAATTGGTTGCAATTAGCCACACACACATAAAAATAAAGTGGCTATTGCAAGGACAATAGTCACACAAAATACAAGTTTACCACACTTAAAAGAGCATATGGTCACCCTTTTGAACACCTACGGCCACATTTGGCATAATTTTATGTGACCAAAGCCCACAACAACACACTCATTGTGTGACCAAATGGTTGCAATCAGCCACACACACTTAAAAATACAGTCGCCATTGCATGGACAATAGTCACACCAAATACAAGTGTTCCTCACTTAAAAGAGCATATGGTCACACTTTTTAACAGCTACGGCCACATTTGGCATAATTTTATGTGACCAAACCCCACAACAAAACACTCATTGTGTGACCAAATGGTTGCAATCAGCCACACAAAAATAAAAATAAAGTGGGCATTGCATGGATAAAAGTCATACAAAATACAATTTTACCTCACTTAAAAGAGCACATGGTCACACTTTTTAACACCTACGACCACATTTGGCATAACCTTATGTGACCAAAGCCCACAACAAGACACTCGTTGCGTGACCAAATGTTTGCAATCACTTAAAAGAGCCTATGGTCACAGTTTTTAACACCTACGGCCATATTTGGCATAATTTTATGTGACCAAAGCCCACTACAAGACACTCGTTGTATGACCAAATGGTTGCAATCAGCTACACACACAGATAAAAATAAAGTGGGCATTGCATGGATAATAGTCACACAAAATACAAGTTTACCTCACGTAAAAGAGCATATGGTCACACTTTTTAACACCTACGACCACATTTGACATAATTTATGTGACCAAAGCCCACAACAAGACACTTGTTGTGTGACCAATTGGTTGCAATTAGCCACACACAAATAGAAATAAAGTGGCTATTGCAAGGACAATAGTCACACAAAATACAAGTTTACCGCACTTCAAAGAGCATATGGTCACCCTTTTGAACACCAACGGCCACATTTGGCATAATTTTATGTGACCAAAGCCCACAACAACACACTCATTGTGTGACCAAATGGTTGCAATCAGCCACACACACTTAAAAATATAGTCGCCATTGCATGGACAATAGTCACACCATATACAAGTGTACCTCACTTAAAAGAGCATATGGTCACACTTTTTAACAGCTACGACCACATTTGGCATAATTTTATGTGACCAAACCCCACAACAAAACACTCATTGTGTGACCAAATGGTTGCAATCAGCCACACAAAAATAAAAATAAAGTGGGCATTGCATGGATAAAAGTCATACAAAATACAATTTTACCTCACTTAAAAGAGCACATGGTCACACTTTTTAACACCTACGACCACAACAACACACTCATTGTGTGACCAAATTCTTGCGATCAGTCACACATAAATAAAAATAAAGTGACAATTGCATGGACAATAGTCACACAAAATACATGTTTAACTCACGTAAAAGAGCGTATGGTCACACTTTTCAACACCTACGACCACATTTGGCATAATTTTATGTGACCAAAGCCCACAACACGACACTTGTTGTGTGACCTAATGGTTGCAATCAGCCACACACAAATAAAAATAAAGTGACCATGGCATAGACAATAGTCACACAAAACAAAAGTTTACCACACTTAAAAAAGCATATGGTCACACTTTTTAACGCCTACGGCCACATTTGGCATAATTTATGTGACCAAAGCCCACAACAAGACACTCATTGTGTGACCAAATGGTTGCAATTAGCCACACACAAATAGAAATAAAGTGGCGATTGCATGGACTATAGTCACACAAAATACAAGTTTACCTCACTTAAAAGAGCATATGGTCTCACTTTTTAACACCTACGGCCACATTTGGCATAATTTTATGTGACCAATGCCCACAACCAGACACTCGTTGTGTGACCAAATGGTTGCATTTAGCCACACACAAATAGAAATAAATTGGCCATTGCATGGACTATAGACACACAAAATACAAGTTTACCTCTCTTAAAAGAGCATATGGTCACACTTTTTAACACCTACGGCCACATTTGCATAATAATTTTATGTGACCAAAGTCCACAACTACACACTCGTTGTGTGACCAAATGGTTGCAATCAGCCACACACACATAAAAATATAGTCGCCATTGCATGGACAATAGTCACACCAAATACAAGTGTACCTCACTTAAAAGAGAATATGGTCACGCTTTTATGTGACCAAACCCAACAACAAGACACTCATTGTGTGACCAAATGGTTGCAATCAGCTACACAAAAATAAAAATAAAGTGGGCATTGCATGTATAATAGTCATATAAAATACAATTTTACCTCACTTAAAAGAGCACATGGTTACATTTTTTAACACCTACGACCACATTTGGCATAACCTTATGTGACCAAAGCCCACAACAAGACACTCATTGTGTGACCAAATGTTTGCAATCAGCCACACACTCATAAAAACAAAGTGGCCATTGCATGGACAATAGTCACACAAAATACAAGTTTACCTCACTTTAAAGAGCATATGGTCACACTTTTTAATACCAACGGCCACATTTGGCGTAACTTTATGTGATCAAAGACCACAACAACACACTCGTTGTGTGACAAATGGTTGCGACCAGTCACACATAAATAAAAATAAAGTGACCATTGCATGGACAATAGTCACACAAAATACAGGTTTAACTCATTTAAAGGAGCATATGGTCACACTTTTTAACACCTACGACCACATTAGGCATAATTTTATGTGACCAAAGCCCACAACAAGACACTCGTTGTGTGACCTAATGGTTGCAATCAGCCACGCACAAATAAAAATAAAGTGGCCATGGCATAGACAATAGTCACACAAAATACAAGTTTACCACACTTAAAAAAGCATATGGTGTCACTTTTTAATGCCTACGGCCACATTTGGCATAATTTATGTGACCAAAGACCACAACAAGACACTCATTGTGTGACCAAATGGTTGCAATTAGCCACACACAAATAGAAATAAAGTGGCCATTGCATGGACTATATTCACACAAAATACAAGTTTACCTCACTTAAAAGAGCATATGGTCTCACTTTTTAACACCTACGACAACATTTGGCATAATTTTATGTGACCAAAGCCCACAACCAGACACTCGTTGTGTGACCAAATGGTTGCATTTAGCCACACACAAATAGAAATAAAGTGGCCAATGCATGGACAATAGTCACACAAAATACAAGTTTACCTCACTTAAAAGAGCATATGGTCACATTTTTTAACACCTACGACCAAATTTGCATAATAATTTTATGTGGCCAAAGCCCACAACAACACACTCGTTGTGTGACCAAATGGTTGCAATCAACCACACACACATAAATATATAGTCGCCATTGCATGGACAATAGTCACACCAAATACAAGTGTACCTCACTTAAAAGAGCAAATGGTCACGCTTTTTAACACCTACGACCACATTTTTCATAATTTTATGTGACCAAAGCCCACAACAAGACACTCATTGTGTGATCAAATGGTTGCAATCAGCCACACACAAATAAATATAAAGTGGGCATTGCATGGATAATAGTCATACAAAATACAAGTTTACCTCACGTAAAAGAGCATATGGTCACACTTTTTAACACCTACGGCCACATTTGGCATAATTTTATGTGACCAAAACCCAAAACAACACACTCGTTGAGTGAACAAATGGTTGCAATCAGCCACACACACATAAAAAAAAGTGGCCCTTACAAGGACAATAGTCACACAAAATACAAGTTTACCTCACTTAAAAGAGTATATGTGCTCAAAGCCCACAACAACACACTCGTTGTGTGACCAAATGGTTGCAATCAGCCACAAACCCATAAAAATAAAGTCGCCATTGCATGGACAATAGTTCACACAAAATAAAAGTTTACCTCACTTTAAAGAGCATATGGTCACACTTTTTAACACCTACGACCACATTTGACATAATTTTATGTGACCAAAGCCCAACAACAAGACACTCGTTGTGTGACCAATTGGTTGCAATTAGCCACACACAAATAGAAATAAAGTGGCTATTGCAAGGACAATAGTCACACAAAATACAAGTTTACCACACTTAAAAGAGCATATGGTCACCCTTTTGAACACCTACGGCCACATTTGGCATAATTTTATGTGACCAAAGCCCACAACAACACACTCATTGTGTGACCAAATGGTTGCAATCAGCCACACACACTTAAAAATATAGTCGCCATTGCATGGACAATAGTCACACCAAATACAAGTGTTCCTCACTTAAAAGAGCATATGGTCACACTTTTTAACAGCTACGGCCACATTTGGCATAATTTTATGTGACCAAACCCCACAACAAAACACTCATTGTGTGACCAAATGGTTGCAATCAGCCACACAAAAATAAAAATAAAGTGGGCATTGCATGGATAAAAGTTATACAAAATACAATTTTACCTCACTTAAAAGAGCACATGGTCACACTTTTTAACACCTACGACCACATTTGGCATAACCTTATGTGACCAAAGCCCACAACAAGACACTCGTTGTGTGACCAAATGTTTGCAATCAGCCACACACTCGTAAATACAAAGTGGCCATTGCATGGACTATAGTCACACAAAATACAAGTTTACCTCACTTAAAAGAGCCTATGGTCACAGTTTTTAACACCTACGGCCATATTTGGCATAATTTTATGTGACCAAAGCCCACTACAAGACACTCGTTGTATGACCAAATGGTTGCAATCAGCTACACACACAGATAAAAATAAAGTGGCCATCACATGGACAATAGTCACACAAAAAAAAGTTTACCACACTTAAAAGAGCATATGGTCACACTATATAATACCAACGGCCACATTTGGCGTAACTTTATGTGACCAAAGACCACAACAACACCCTCGTTGTGTGACCAAATGGTTGCAATCAGCCACAAACACATAAAAATAAAGTCGCTATTTCTTGGACAATAGTCACCCAAAATCAAGTTTACCTCACCTAAAAGAGCATATGGTCTCACTTTTTAACACATACTGCCACATTTGGCGTACTTTTATGTGACCAAAGCCCACTACAAGACATTCGTTGTGTGACCAAATGGTTGCAATAAGCCACAAACACATAGAAATAAATTGGCCATTTCATGGACTATAGTCACACAAAATACAAGTTTACCTCACGTGAAAGAGCATATGGTCACACTTTTTAACACCTACGACCACATTTGGCATAATTTTATGAGACCAAAACCCAAAACAACACACTCGTTGTGTGACCAAATGGTTGCAATCAGCCACACACACATAAAAAACAGTGGCCCTTACAAGGACAATAGTCACACAAAATACAAGTTTACCTCACTTAAAAGAGCATATGTTCAAACTTTTTAACACCTACGGCCACATTTGGCATAGTTTTATGTGATCAAAGCCCACAACAACACATTCGTTGTGTGACCAAAAGGTTGCAATCAGCCACACACACATAAAAATAAAGTCGGCATTGCATGGACAATAGACACACGAAATACGAGTTTACCTCACTTAAAAGAGCATATGGTCACACTTTTTAACGCCTACGGCCACATTTGGCATAATTTATGTGAACAAGGCCCACAACAAGACACTCATTGTGTGACCAAATGGTCGCAATTAGCCACACACAAATAGAAATAAAATGGCGATTGCATGGACTATAGTCACACAAAATAAAAGTTTACCTCACTTAAAAGAGCATATGGTCTCACTTTTTAACACCTACGGCCACATTTGGCATAATTTTATGTGACCAAAGCCCACAACCAGACACTCGTTGTGTGACCAAATGGTTGCATTTAGCCACACACAAATAGAAATAAATTGGCCATTGCATGGACTATAGTCACACAAAATACAAGTTTACCTCTCTTAAAAGAGCATATGGTCACACTTTTTAACACCTACGGCCACATTTGCATAATAATTTTATGTGACCAAAGTCCACAACAACACACTCGTTGTGTGACCAAATGGTTGCAATCAGCCACACACACATAAAAAAAGTGGCCCTTACAAGGACAATAGTCACACAAAATATAAGTTTACCTCACTTAAAAGAGCATATGTTCAAAATTTTTAACACCTACGGCCACATTTGGCATAGTTTTATGTGATCAAAGCCCACAACAACACATTCGTTGTGTGACCAAAAGGTTGCAATCAGCCACACACACATAAAAATAAAGTCGGCATTGCATGGACAATAGACACACAAAATACGAGTTTACCTCACTTAAAAGAGCATATGGTCACAGTTTTTAACACCTACGTCCACATTTGGCATAATTTTATGTGACCAAAGCCCACAGCACGACACTCATTGTGTGACCAAATGGTTGCAATCAGCCACACACAAATAAAAATAAAGTGGGCATTGCATGGATAATAATCACCCAAAATACAAGTTTACCTCACGTAAAAGAGCATATGGTCACACTTTTTAACACCTACGACCACATTTGACATAATTTATGTGAGCAAAGCCCACAACAAGACACTTGTTGTGTGACCAATTGGTTGCAATTAGCCACACACAAATAGAAATAAAGTGGCTATTGCAAGGACAATAGTCACACAAAATACAAGTTTACCACACTTCAAAGAGCATATGGTCACCCTTTTGAACACCAACGGCCACATTTGGCATAATTTTATGTGACCAAAGCCCACAACAACACACTCATTGTGTGACCAAATGGTTGCAATCAGCCACACACACTTAAAAATATAGTCGCCATTGCATGGACAATAGTCACACCATATACAAGTGTACCTCACTTAAAAGAGCATATGGTCACACTTTTTAACAGCTACGACCACATTTGGCATAATTTTATGTGACCAAACCCCACAACAAAACACTCATTGTGTGACCAAATGGTTGCAATCAGCCACACAAAAATAAAAATAAAGTGGGCATTGCATGGATAAAAGTCATACAAAATACAATTTTACCTCACTTAAAAGAGCACATGGTCACACTTTTTAACACCAAAGACCACAACAACACACTCGTTGTGTGACAAATGGTTGCGACCAGTCACACATAAATAAAAATAAAGTGACCATTGCATGGACAATAGTCACACAAAATACAGGTTTAACTCATTTAAAGGAGCATATGGTCACACTTTTTAACACCTACGACCACATTTGGCATAAATTTATGTGACCAAAGCCCACAACAAGACACTCGTCGTGTGACCTAATGGTTGCAATCAGCCACACACAAATAAAAATAAAGTGGCCATGGCATAGACAATAGTCACACAAAATACAAGTTTACCACACTTAAAAAAGCATATGGTGTCACTTTTTAATGCCTACGGCCACATTTGGCATAATTTATGTGACCAAAGACCACGACAAGACACTCATTGTGTGACCAAATGGTTGCAATTAGCCACACACAAATAGAAATAAAGTGGCCATTGCATGGACTATATTCACACAAAATACAAGTTTACCTCACTTAAACGAGCATATGGTCTCACTTTTTAACACCTACGACAACATTTTGCATAATTTTATGTGACCAAAGCCCACAACCAGACACTCGTTGTGTGACCAAATGGTTGCATTTAGCCACACACAAATAGAAATAAAGTGGCCAATGCATGGACAATAGTCACACAAAATACTAGTTTACCTCACTTAAAAGAGCATATGGTCACATTTTTTAACACCTACGACCACATTTGCATAATAATTTTATGTGACCAAAGCCCACAACAACACACTCGTTGTGTGACCAAATGGTTGCAATCAGCCACACACACATAAATATATAGTCGTCATTGCATGGACAATAGTCACACCAAATACAAGTGTACCTCACTTAAAAGAGCATATGGTCACGCTTTTTAACAGCTACGTCCATATTTGGCATAATTTTATGTGACCAAAGCCCACAACAAGACACTCATTGTGTGACCAAATGGTTGCAATCAGCTACACAAAAATAAAAATAAAGTTGGCATTGCATGTATAATAGTCATACAAAATACAATTTTACCTCACTTAAAAGAGCACATGGTCACATTTTTAACACCTACGACCACATTTGGCATAACCTTGTGTGACCAAAGCCCACAACAAGACACTCATTGTGTGACCAAATGTTTGCAATCAGCCACACACTCATAAAAACAAAGTGGCCATTGCATGGACAATAGTCACACAAAATACAAGTTTACCTCACTTTAAAGAGCATATGGTCACACTTTTTAATACCAACGGCCACATTTGGCGTAACTTTATGTGATCAAAGACCACAAAAACACACACGTTGTGTGACAAATGGTTGCGACCAGTCACACATAAATAAAAATAAAGTGACCATTGCATGGACAATAGTCACACAAAATACAAGTTTAACTCACTTAAAGGAGCATATGGTCACACTTTTTAACACCTACGACCACATTTGGCATAATTTTATGTGACCAAAGCCCACAACAAGACACTCGTTGTGTGACCTAATAGAAGTTTACCTCACTTTAAAGAGCATATGGTCACACCTTTTAACACCTACGACCACATTTGACATAATTTATGTGACCAAAGCCCTCCACAAGACATTCGTTGTGTGACCAAATGGTTGCAATTAGCCACACACAAATAGAAATAAAGTGGCTATTGCATGGACAATAGTCACACAAAATACAAGTTTACCTCACTTAAAAGAGCATATGGTCACACTTTTGAACACCTACGGCCACATTTGGCATAATTTTATGTGACTAAAGCCCACAACAACACACTCATTGTGTGACCAAATGGTTGCAATCAGCCACACACACTTAAAAATATAGTCGCCATTGCATGGACAATAGTCACA
>JAANYP010004358.1:22588-35073 GCA_020465985.1 Centrapalus pauciflorus
GACTATTGTCCATGCAATGGCCGCTTTATTTTTTTTTGTGTGTGGCTGATTGCAACCATTTGGTCACACAACGAGTGTGTTGTTGTGGGCTTTGGTCACATAAAATGATGCCAAATGTGGTCAGACGTGTTAAAAAGTGTGACCATATGCCCTTCTAAGTGAGGAAAACTTGTATTTTGTGTGACTATTGTCCATGCAATGACCACTTTATTTTTGTTTGTGTGTGGCTGATTGCAACCATTTGGTCGCACAACGAGTGTGTTGTTGTGGGCTTTGGTCACATAAAATGATGCAAAATGTGGCTGTAGGTGTTACAAAGTGTGACCATATGCTCTTTTAAGTGAGGTAAACTTGTATTCTGTGTGACTATTGTCCATGCAATGGCCACTTTATTTTTGTTTGTGTGTGGCTGATTGCAACAATTTGGTCACACAACGAGTGTGTTGGTGTGGGCTTTGGTCACATAAAATGATGTCAAATGTGGCCGTAGGTGTTAAAATTGTGACCATTTGCTCTTTTAAGTGAGGTAAACTTGTATTTTGGGTGACTATTGTCCATGCAATGGCCACTTTATTTTTGTTTATGTGTGGCTGATTGTAAGCATTTGGTCACACAACGAGTGTGTTGTTGTGGGCTTTGGTCACATAAAATGATGCAAAATGTGGCTGTAGGTGTTACAAAGTGTGACCATATGCTCTTTTAAGTGAGGTAAACTTGTATTCTGTGTGACTATTGTCCATGCAATGGCCACTTTATTTTTTTTTGTGTGTGGCTGATTGCAACCATTTGGTCACACAACGAGTGTGTTGCTGTGGGCTTTGGTCACATAAAATGATGCCAAATGTGGCAGTATCTGTTAAAACGTGTGACGATATGCTCTTTTAAGTGAGGTAAATTTGTATTTTTTGTGACTATTGTCCATTCAATGGCCACTTTATTTATATTTGTGTTTTGCTGATTTCAACCATTGGTCAAACAACGAGTGTGTTGTTGTGGGCTATGGTCACATAAAATGATGCCAAATGTGGCCGTAGGTGGCAAAGTGTTACCATATGCTCTTTAAAATCAAGCAAAAGTGTATTTTGTGTTACTATTGTCCATGCCATGGCCACTTTATTTTTATTTGTGTTTTGCTGATTGCAACCATTTGGTCACACAACGAGTGTGTTGTTGTGGGCTTTGGTCACATAAAATGATGAAATGTGGCCGTAGGTGTTAAAAAGTGTGACCATATGCTCTTTTAAGTGAGGTAAACTTGTATTCTGTGTGACTATTGTCCATGCAATGGCCACTTTATTTTTTTTTTTTTGTGTGGCTGATTAAAAAAATTTGGTCACACAACGAGTGTGTTGGTGTGGGCTTTGGTCACATAAAATGATGCCAAATGTGGTCGTAGGTGTTACAAAGTGTGACCATATGCTCTTTTAAGTGTGGTAAAGTTGTATTTTGTGTGACTATCGTCCATGCAATGGCCACTTTATTTTTGTTTGTGTGTGGCTGATTGCAACCATTTGGTCACACAACGAGTGTGTTGTTGTGGGCTTTGGTTACAGAAAATGATGTCAAATGTGGTCGTAGGTGTTAAAAAGTGTGACCATATGCTCTTTTAAGTGAGGTAAACTTGTATTCTGTGTGACTATTGTCCATGCAATGGCCACTTTATTTTTGTTTGTGTGTGGCTGATTGCAACAATTTGGTCACACAACGAGTGTGTTGGTGTGGGCTTTGGTCACATAAAATGATGCCAAATGTCGCCGTAGGTGTTTAAAAGTGTGACCATTTGCTCTTTTAAGTGAGGTAAACTTGTATTTTGGGTGACTATTGTCCATGCAATGGCCACTTTATTTTTGTTTGTGTGTGGCTGATTGTAACCAATTAGTCACACAACGAGTGTGTTGTTGTGGGCTTTGGTTACATAAAATGATATCAAATGTGGCCGTAGGAGTTAAGAAGTGTGACCATATGCTCTTTTAAGTGAGGTAAACTTTTATTCTGTGTGACTATTGTCCACGCAATGGCCACTTTATTGTTGTTTGTGTGTGCATGATTGCAACAATTTGGTCACACAATGAGTGTGTTGGTGTGGGCTTTGGTCACATAAAATGATGTCAAATGTGGCCGTAGGTGTTAAAAAGTGTGACCATTTGCTCTTTTAAGTGAGGTAAACTTGTATTTTGGGTGACTATTATCCATGCAATGGCCACTTAATTTTTGTTTGTGTGTGGCTGATTGCAACCATTTGGTCACACAACGAGTGTGTTGTTGTGGGCTTTGGTCACATAAAATGATGCCAAATGTGGTCGTACGTGTTAAAAACTGTGACCATATGCTCTTCTAAGTGAGGAAAACTTGTAGTTTGTGTGACTATTGTCCATGCAATGACCACTTTATTTTTGTTTGTGTGTGGCTGATTGCAACCATTTGGTCACACAACGAGTGTGTTGTTGTGGGCTTTGGTTACATAAAATGATGTCAAATGTGGCCGTAGTTGTTAAGAACTGTGACCATATGCTCTTTTAAGTGAGGTAAACTTGTATTCTGTGTTACTATTGTCCATGCAATGACCACTTTATTTTTGTTTGTGTGTGGCTGATTGCAACGATTTGGTCACACAACGAGTGTGTTGGTGTGGGCTTTGGTCACATAAAATGATTTCAAATGTGGTCGTAGGTGTTAAAAAGTGTGACCATTTGCTCTTTTAAGTGAGGTAGGTAAACTTGTATTTTGGGTGACTATTGTCCATGCAATGGCCACTTTATTTTTTTTTGTGTGTGGCTGATTGCAACCATTTGGTCACACAACGAGTGTGTTGTTGTGGGCTTTGGTCACATAAAATGATGCCAAATGTGGTCGTACGTGTTAAAAAGTGTGAGCATATGCCCTTCTAAGTGAGGAAAACTTGTATTTTGTGTGACTATTGTCCATGCAATGACCACTTTATTTTTGTTTGTGTGTGGCTGATTGCAACCATTTGGTCGCACAACGAGTGTGTTGTTGTGGGCTTTGGTCACATAAAATGATGCAAAATGTGGCTGTAGGTGTTACAAAGTGTGACCATATGCTCTTTTAAGTGAGGTAAACTTGTATTCTGTGTGACTATTGTCCATGCAATGGCCACTTTATTTTTGTTTGTGTGTGGCTGATTGCAACAATTTGGTCACACAACGAGTGTGTTGTTGTAGGCTTTGGTCACATAAAATGATGCCAAATGTCGCCGTAGGTGTTTAAAAGTGTGACCATATGCTCTTTTAAGCGAGGTAAACTTGTATTTTGTGTGACTATTGTCCATGCAAAGGGCACTTTATTTTTGTTTGTGTGTGGCTGATTGCAACAATTTGGTCACACAACGAGTGTGTTGCTGTGGGCTTTGGTCACATAAAATGATGCTAAATGTGGCAGTATCTGTTAAAACGTGTGACGATATGCTCTTTTAAGTGAGGTAAACTTGTATTTTGTGTGACTATTGTCCATTCAATGGCCACTTTATTTTTATTTGTGTTTTGCTGATTTCAACCATTGGTCAAACAAGAGTGTGTTGTTGTGGGCTATGGTCACATAAAATGATGCCAAATGTGGCCGTAGGTGGTAAAAAGTGTTACCATTTGCTCTTTAAAATCAAGCAAAAGTGTATTTTGTGTTACTATTGTCCATGCCATGGCCACTTTATTTTTATTTGTGTTTTGCTGATTGCAACCATTTGGTCACACAACGAGTGTGTTGTTGTGGGCTTTGGTCACATAAAATGATGGCAAATGTGGCCGTAGGTGTTAAAAAGTGTGACCATATGCTCTTTTAAGTGAGGTAAACTTGTATTGTGTGTGACTATTGTCCATGCAATGACCACTTTATTTTTGTTTGTGTGTGGCTGATTGCAAAAATTTGGTCACACAACGAGTGTGTTGGTGTGGGCTTTGGTCACATAAAATGATGCCAAATGTGGCCGTAGGTGTTAAAAAGTGTGACCATATGCTCTTTTAAGTGTGGTAAAGTTGTATTTTGTGTGACTATTGTCTATGCAATGGCCACTTTATGTTTGGTGTGTGTGCTGATTGCAAAACCATTTGGTCCACAACAGTGGTGTTGCCTGTGGGCTTTGGTCCACAGAAAATGATGCCAAATGTGGCATATCTGTTAAAACGTGTACGATATGGATCTTTTAAGTGAGGTAACTTTGTGATTTTGTTGTGACTATGTCATTCAATGGCCACTTTATTTTTTATTTGTGTTTTTGCTATTGCAACCATTTGGTCAACCAGAGTGTGGTTTGTTGTGGCGATTGTCACAATAAAATGATGCCGATGCCAAATGGTGGCAGAGGTGGAAAAAGTGTTACATAATGCTCTTTAAAATCAAAGCAAAAGTGTATTTTGTGTTACTATTGTCCATGCCATGGCCACTTTATTTTTATTTGTGTTTTGCTGATTGCAACCATTTGGTCACACAACGAGTGTGTTGTTGTGGGCTTTGGTCACATAAAATGATGAAATGTGGCCGTAGGTGTTAAAAAGTGTGACCATATGTTCTTTTAAGTGAGGTAAACTTGTATTCTGTGTGACTATTGTCCATGCAATGGCCACTTTATTTTTTTTTTTTGTGTGGCTGATTGAAAAAATTTGGTCACACAACGAGTGTGTTGGTGTGGGCTTTGGTCACATAAAATGATGCCAAATGTGGTCGTAGGTGTTACAAAGTGTGACCATATGCTCTTTTAAGTGTGGTAAAGTTGTATTTTGTGTGACTATTGTCCATGCAATGGCCACTTTATTTTTGTTTGTGTGTGGCTGATTGCAACCATTTGGTCACACAACGAGTGTGTTGTTGTGGGCTTTGGTTACAGAAAATGATGTCAAATGTGGCTGTAGGTGTTAAAAAGTGTGACCATATGCTCTTTTAAGTGAGGTAAACTTGTATTCTGTGTGACTATTGTCCATGCAATGGCCACTTTATTTTTGTTTGTGTGTGGCTGATTGCAACCATTTGGTCACACAACGAGTGTGTTGTTGTGGGCTTTGGTCACATAAAATGATGCCAAATGTGGTCGTACGTGTTAAAAACTGTGACCATATGCTCTTCTAAGTGAGGAAAACTTGTAGTTTGTGTGACTATTGTCCATGCAATGACCACTTTATTTTTGTTTGTGTGTGGCTGATTGCAACCATTTGGTCACACAACGAGTGTGTTGTTGTGGGCTTTGGTTACATAAAATGATGTCAAATGTGGCCGTAGTTGTTAAGAACTGTGACCATATGCTCTTTTAAGTGAGGTAAACTTGTATTCTGTGTTACTATTGTCCATGCAATGACCACTTTATTTTTGTTTGTGTGTGGCTGATTGCAACGATTTGGTCACACAACGAGTGTGTTGGTGTGGGCTTTGGTCACATAAAATGATTTCAAATGTGGTCGTAGGTGTTAAAAAGTGTGACCATTTGCTCTTTTAAGTGAGGTAGGTAAACTTGTATTTTGGGTGACTATTGTCCATGCAATGGCCACTTTATTTTTTTTTTGTGTGTGGCTGATTGCAACCATTTGGTCACACAACGAGTGTGTTGTTGTGGGCTTTGGTCACATAAAATGATGCCAAATGTGGTCGTACGTGTTAAAAAGTGTGACCATATACCCTTCTAAGTGAGGAAAACTTGTATTTTGTGTGACTATTGTCCATGCAATGACCACTTTATTTTTGTTTGTGTGTGCCTGATTGCAACCATTTGGTCGCACAACGAGTGTGTTGTTGTGGGCTTTGGTCACATAAATTGATGCAAAAGGTGGCTGTAGGTGTTACAAAGTGTGACCATATGCTCTTTTAAGTGAGGTAAACTTGTGTGACTATTGTCCATGCAATGGCCACTTTATTTTTGTTTGTGTGTGGCTGATTGCAACAATTTGGTCACACAACGAGTGTGTTGTTGTAGGCTTTGGTCACATAAAATGATGCCAAATGTCGCCGTAGGTGTTTAAAAGTGTGACCATATGCTCTTTTAAGCGAGGTAAACTTGTATTTTGTGTGACTATTGTCCATGCAAAGGGCACTTTATTTTTGTTTGTGTGTGGCTGATTGCAACAATTTGGTCACACAACGAGTGTGTTGCTGTGGGCTTTGGTCACATAAAATGATGCTAAATGTGGCAGTATCTGTTAAAACGTGTGACGATATGCTCTTTTAAGTGAGGTAAACTTGTATTTTGTGTGACTATTGTCCATTCAATGGCCACTTTATTTTTATTTGTGTTTTGCTGATTTCAACCATTGGTCAAACAAGAGTGTGTTGTTGTGGGCTATGGTCACATAAAATGATGCCAAATGTGGCCGTAGGTGGTAAAAAGTGTTACCATTTGCTCTTTAAAATCAAGCAAAAGTGTATTTTGTGTTACTATTGTCCATGCCATGGCCACTTTATTTTTATTTGTGTTTTGCTGATTGCAACCATTTGGTCACACAACGAGTGTGTTGTTGTGCTTTGTTCACATCAAATGATGAAGATGTGGCCAAGTAGGTGTTTAAAGAAGATGGGACCGAATATGCAATCTTTTACAGTGAGGTAAACTTGTATTCTGTGTGACTATTGTCCATGGTGCAATGGCGCACTTTTATGTTTTTTTTGTGTGGCTATTTGGAAAAACATTTGAGTCAACAAGAGTGTGTTGGGTGGGCTTGGTCACATAAAGATGATGCCAAATGTGGTCGTAGGTGTTACAAAGTGTGACCATATGCTCTTTTAAGTGTGGTAAAGTTGTATTTTGTGTGACTATTGTCCATGCAATGGCCACTTTATTTTTGTTTGTGTGTGGCTGATTGCAACCATTTGGTCACACAACGAGTGTGTTGCTGTGGGCTTTGGTCACATAAAATGATGCCAAATGTGGCAGTATCTGTTAAAACGTGTGACGATATGCTCTTTTAAGTGAGGTAAACTTGTATTTTGTGTGACTATTGTCCATTCAATGGCCACTTTATTTTTATTTGTGTTTTGCTGATTTCAACCATTGGTCAAACAAGAGTGTGTTGTTGTGGGCTATGGTCACATAAAATGATGCCAAATGTGGCCGTAGGTGGTAAAAAGTGTTACCATATGCTCTTTAAAATCAAGCAAAAGTGTATTTTGTGTTACTATTGTCCATGCCATGGCCACTTTATTTTTATTTGTGTTTTGCTGATTGCAACCATTTGGTCACACAACGAGTGTGTTGTTGTGGGCTTTGGTCACATAAAATGATGAAATGTGGCCGTAGGTGTTAAAAAGTGTGACCATATGTTCTTTTAAGTGAGGTAAACTAGTATTCTGTGTGACTATTGTCCATGCAATGGCCACTTTATTTTTTTTTTTTGTGTGGCTGATTGAAAAAATTTGGTCACACAACGAGTGTGTTGGTGTGGGCTTTGGTCACATAAAATGATGCCAAATGTGGTCGTAGGTGTTACAAAGTGTGACCATATGCTCTTTTAAGTGTGGTAAAGTTGTATTTTGTGTGACTATTGTCCATGCAATGGCCACTTTATTTTTGTTTGTGTGTGGCTGATTGCAACCATTTGGTCACACAACGAGTGTGTTGTTGTGGGCTTTGGTTACAGAAAATGATGTCAAATGTGGCTGTAGGTGTTAAAAAGTGTGACCATATGCTCTTTTAAGTGAGGTAAACTTGTATTCTGTGTGACTATTGTCCATGCAATGGCCACTTTATTTTTGTTTGTGTGTGGCTGATTGCAACCATTTGGTCACACAACGAGTGTGTTGTTGTGGGCTTTGGTCACATAAAATGATGCCAAATGTGGTCGTACGTGTTAAAAACTGTGACCATATGCTCTTCTAAGTGAGGAAAACTTGTAGTTTGTGTGACTATTGTCCATGCAATGACCACTTTATTTTTGTTTGTGTGTGGCTGATTGCAACCATTTGGTCACACAACGAGTGTGTTGTTGTGGGCTTTGGTTACATAAAATGATGTCAAATGTGGCCGTAGTTGTTAAGAACTGTGACCATATGCTCTTTTAAGTGAGGTAAACTTGTATTCTGTGTTACTATTGTCCATGCAATGACCACTTTATTTTTGTTTGTGTGTGGCTGATTGCAACGATTTGGTCACACAACGAGTGTGTTGGTGTGGGCTTTGGTCACATAAAATGATTTCAAATGTGGTCGTAGGTGTTAAAAAGTGTGACCATTTGCTCTTTTAAGTGAGGTAGGTAAACTTGTATTTTGGGTGACTATTGTCCATGCAATGGCCACTTTATTTTTTTTTTGTGTGTGGCTGATTGCAACCATTTGGTCACACAACGAGTGTGTTGTTGTGGGCTTTGGTCACATAAAATGATGCCAAATGTGGTCGTACGTGTTAAAAAGTGTGACCATATACCCTTCTAAGTGAGGAAAACTTGTATTTTGTGTGACTATTGTCCATGCAATGACCACTTTATTTTTGTTTGTGTGTGCCTGATTGCAACCATTTGGTCGCACAACGAGTGTGTTGTTGTGGGCTTTGGTCACATAAATTGATGCAAAAGGTGGCTGTAGGTGTTACAAAGTGTGACCATATGCTCTTTTAAGTGAGGTAAACTTGTATTCTGTGTGACTATTGTCCATGCAATGGCCACTTTATTTTTGTTTGTGTGTGGCTGATTGCAACAATTTGGTCACACAACGAGTGTGTTGTTGTAGGCTTTGGTCACATAAAATGATGCCAAATGTCGCCGTAGGTGTTTAAAAGTGTGACCATATGCTCTTTTAAGCGAGGTAAACTTGTATTTTGTGTGACTATTGTCCATGCAAAGGGCACTTTATTTTTGTTTGTGTGTGGCTGATTGCAACAATTTGGTCACACAACGAGTGTGTTGCTGTGGGCTTTGGTCACATAAAATGATGCTAAATGTGGCAGTATCTGTTAAAACGTGTGACGATATGCTCTTTTAAGTGAGGTAAACTTGTATTTTGTGTGACTATTGTCCATTCAATGGCCACTTTATTTTTATTTGTGTTTTGCTGATTTCAACCATTGGTCAAACAAGAGTGTGTTGTTGTGGGCTATGGTCACATAAAATGATGCCAAATGTGGCCGTAGGTGGTAAAAAGTGTTACCATATGCTCTTTAAAATCAAGCAAAAGTGTATTTTGTGTTACTATTGTCCATGCCATGGCAACTTTATTTTTATTTGTGTTTTGCTGATTGCAACCATTTGGTCACACAACGAGTGTGTTGTTGTGGGCTTTGGTCACATAAAATGATGCCAAATGTCGCCGTAGGTGTTAAAAAGTGTGACAATATGCTCTTTTAAGTGAGGTAAACTTGTATTTTGTGTGACTATTGTCCATGCAATGGCCACTTTTTTTTTTTTTTTTGTGTGGCTGATTGAAAAAATTTGGTCACACAACAAGTGTGTTGGTGTGGGCTTTGGTCACATAAAATGATGCCAAATGTGGTCGTAGGTGTTACAAAGTGTGACCATATGCTCTTTTAAGTGTGGTAAAGTTGTATTTTGTGTGACTATTGTCCATGCAATGGCCACTTTATTTTTGTTTGTGTGTGGCTGATTGCAACCATTTGGTCACACAACGAGTGTGTTGTTGTGGGCTTCGGTTACAGAAAATGATGTCAAATGTGGCAGTTATCTGTTTTAAATACTGGTGACGATATGCTTCTTTTAAAAGTGAAGGTAAAACTCTGTATTTTGGTGTGACCTATTTGTCCATTCAATGGGCCACTTTATTTTTTTTTGTGTTTTGCCTGAATTTCAACCCATTGGTCAAACAAGAGTGTGGTTGTTGTGGGGCCTATATGGTACATAAAATGATGCCAAATGTGGCCCGTAGGTGGTAAAAAAGTGTTAATATGCTCTTTAAAATCAAGCAAAAAGTGGTATTTTGTGTTAACTATTGTCCATGGCCATGGCCTACTTTAAATTTTTATTTGTGTTTTGGGCTGATTGCAAACCATTATGGTCACATAACGAGTGTGTTGTTGTGGGCTTTGGTCACATAAAATTATGCCAAATGTGGCCTCAAGTGTTAAAATGTGTGACCATTTGTTCTTTTAAGTGAGGTAAACTTGTATTTTGTGTGACTAATTGTCCATGCAATGGCCAATTTATTATTATTTGTGTGTGGCTGATTGCAACCATATGGTCACACAACGAGTGTGTTGTTGTGGGCTTTGGTCACATAAAACTATGCCAAATGTGGCCGTAGGTGTTAAAAAGTGTGACCATATGCTCTTTTAAGTGAGGTAAACTTGTATTTTGTCTGACTATTGTCCATGCAAGAGCAATGGCCCACTTTTATTTTTGTTTTGGTGTGTGGCTGATTGCAACCATTTGTCACACAAACGAGTGTGTTGTTGTGGGCTTTGGTTACAGAAAATGATGTCAAATGTGGCTGTAGGTGTTAAAAAGTGTGACCATATGCTCTTTTAAGTGAGGTAAATTTGTATTCTGTGTGACTATTGTCCATGCAATGGCCACTTTATTTTTGTTTGTGTCTGGCTGATTGCAACAATTTGGTCACACAACGAGTGTGTTGGTGTGGGCTTTGGTCACATAAAATGATGAAATGTGGCCGTAGGTGTTAAAAAGTGTGACCATATGCTCTTTTAAGTGAGGTAAACTTGTAGTTTGTGTGACTATTGTCCATGCAATGACCACTTTATTTTTGTTTGTGAGTGGCTGATTGCAACCATTTGGTCACACAACGAGTGTGTTGTTGTGGGCTTTGGTCACATAAAATGATGCCAAATGTGGTCGTACGTGTTAAAAACTGTGACCATATGCTCTTCTAAGTGAGGAAAACTTGTAGTTTGTGTGACTATTGTCCATGCAATGACCACTTTATTTTTGTTTGTGTGTGGCTGATTGCAACCATTTGGTCACACAACGAGTGTGTTGTTGTGGGCTTTGGTTACATAAAATGATGTCAAATGTGGCCGTAGTTGTTAAGAACTGTGACCATATGCTCTTTTAAGTGAGGTAAACTTGTATTCTGTGTTACTATTGTCCATGCAATGACCACTTTATTTTTGTTTGTGTGTGGCTGATTGCAACGATTTGGTCACACAACGAGTGTGTTGGTGTGGGCTTTGGTCACATAAAATGATTTCAAATGTGGTCGTAGGTGTTAAAAAGTGTGACCATTTGCTCTTTTAAGTGAGGTAGGTAAACTTGTATTTTGGGTGACTATTGTCCATGCAATGGCCACTTTATTTTTTTTTTGTGTGTGGCTGATTGCAACCATTTGGTCACACAACGAGTGTGTTGTTGTGGGCTTTGGTCACATAAAATGATGCCAAATGTGGTCGTACGTGTTAAAAAGTGTGACCATATGCTCTTCTAAGTGAGGAAAACTTGTATTTTGTGTGACTATTGTCCATGCAATGACCACTTTATTTTTGTTTGTGTGTGGCTGATTGCAACCATCTGGTCACACAACGAGTGTGTTGTTGTGGGCTTTGGTCACATAAAATGATGCAATATGTGGCTGTAGGTGTTACAAAGTGTGACTATATGCTCTTTTAAGTGAGGTAAACTTGTATTCTGTGTGACTATTGTCCATGCAATGGCCACTTTATTTTTGTTTGTGTGTGGCTGATTGCAACAATTTGGTCACACAACGAGTGTGTTGTTGTGGGCTTTGGTCACATAAAATGATGCCAAATGTCGCCGTAGGTGTTAAAAAGTGTGACCATATGCTCTTTTAAGTGAGGTAAACTTGTATTCTGTGTGACTATTGTCCATGCAATGGCCACTTTATTTTTGTTTGTGTGTGGCTGATTGCAACAATTTGGTCACACAACGAGTGTGTTGCTGTGGGCTTTGGTCACATATAACGATGCCAAATGTGGCCGTATGTGTTAAAACGTGTGGCGATATGCTCTTTTAAGTGAGGTAAACTTGTATTTTGTGTGACTATTGTCCATTCAATGGCCACTTTATTTTTCTTTGTGTTTTGCTGATTTCAACTATTGGTCAAACAACGAATGTGTTGGTGTGGGCTATGGTCACATAAAATGATGCCAAATGTGGCCGTAGGTGGTAAAAAGTGTTACCATATACTCTTTAAAATCAAGCAAAAGTGTATTTTCTGTTACTATTGTCCATGCCATTGCCACTTTATTTTTATTTGTGTTTTGCTGATTGCAACCATTTGGTCACACAACGAGTGTGTTGTTGTGGGCTTTGGTCACATAAAATGATGTCAAATGTGGCCGTAGGTGTTAAAAAGTGTGACCATATGCTCTTTTAAGTGAGGTAAACTTGTATTCTGTGTGACCATTGTCCATGCCATGGCCACTTTATTTTTGTTTGTGTGTGGCTGATTGCAAAAATTTGGTCACACAACGAGTGTGTTGGTGTGGGCTTTGGTCCCTTAAAACGATGCCAAATGTGGCCGTAGGTGTTAAAAAGTGTGACCATATGCTCTTTTAAGTGTGGTAAAGTTGTATTTTGTGTGACTATTTTCCATGCAATGGCCACTTTATTTTTGTTTGTGTGTGGCTGATTGCA
>JAANYP010004358.1:39198-49222 GCA_020465985.1 Centrapalus pauciflorus
AAAGTGTGACAATTGTCCATGCAATGGCCACTTTATTTTTATGTGTGTGTCGCTGATTGCAACCATTTGGTCACACAACGAGTGTGTTGTTGTGGACTTTGCTCACATAAAATTATGTCAAATGTGGTCGTAGATGTTAAAAAGTGTGAAAATTGTCCATGCAATGGCCACTTTATTTTATGTGTGTGTGGCTGATTGCAACCATTTGGTCACACAACGAGTTTATTGTTGTGGGCCTTGGTCACCTAAAAATATGCCTAATGTGGCCGTAGGTGTTATAAATTGTGACCATATGCTCTTTTAAGTGAGGTAAACTTGTAATTTGTGTGACTATTGTCCATGCAATGGCCACTTTATTTTTATGTGTGTGTGGCTGATTGCAACTTTTTGGTTACACAACGAGTGTGTTGTTGTGGGCTTTGGTCACATAAAATTATTTCGAAATGTGGCCGTAGGTTTTAAAAATTGTGACCATATGCTCCTTTAAGTGAGGTAAACTTGTAATTTGTGTGACAATTGTCCATGCAATGGCCACTTTATTTTTATGTGTGTGTGCCTGATTGCAATCATTTGATCACACAATGAGTGTGTTGTTGTGGGCTTTGGTCACATAAAATTATGCCAAATGTGGCCGTAGGTGTTATAAATTGTGACCATATGCACTTTTAAGTGAGGTAAACTTGTAATTTGTGTGACTACTGTCCATGCAATTGCCACTTTATTTTTATGTGTGTGTGGCTGATTGCAACCATTTGGTCACACAACGAGTGTGTTGTTGTGGGCTTTGGTCACATAAAATTATGTCAAATGTGGTTGTAGGTGTTAAAAAGGGTGACAATTGTCCATGCAATGGCCACTTTATTTTTATGTGTGTGCCGCTGATTGCAACCATTTGGTCACACAACGAGTGTGTTGTCGTGGACTTTGCTCACATAAAATTATGTCAAATGTGGTCGTAGATGTTAAAAAGTGTGACAATTGTCCATGCAATGGCCACTTTATTTTTATGTGTGTGTGGCTGATTGCAACTATTTGGTCACACAACGAGTGTGTTGTTGTGGGCTTTGGTCACATAAAA
The DNA here is from genome assembly GCA_020465985.1 of Centrapalus pauciflorus. Lineage (NCBI taxonomy): Eukaryota > Viridiplantae > Streptophyta > Magnoliopsida > Asterales > Asteraceae > Centrapalus > Centrapalus pauciflorus. Next base: position 40,277 of record JAANYP010004358.1, read on the forward strand.
TTATGCCAAATGTGGCCATTTAGTGTTATAAATTGTGACATATGCACTTTTAGTGGGTAACTTTATTGTGTGACTACTGTCCATGCAATTGCCACTTTATTTTTATGTGTGTGTGGCTGATTGCAACCATTTGGTCACACAACGAGTGTGTTGTTGTGGGCTTTGGTCACATAAAATTATGTCAAATGTGGTTGTAGGTGTTAAAAAGGGTGACAATTGTCCATGCAATGGCCACTTTATTTTTATGTGTGTGTCGCTGATTGCAACCGTTTGGTCACACAACGAGTGTGTTGTCGTGGACTTTGCTCACATAAAATTATGTCAAATGTGGTCGTAGATGTTAAAAAGTGTGACAATTGTCCATGCAATGGCCACTTTATTTTTATGTGTGTGTGGCTGATTGCAACCATTTGGTCACACAACGAGTGTATTGTTGTGGGCTTTGGTCACCTAAAATTATGCCAAATGTGGTCGTAGGTGTTATAAATTGTGACCATATGTCCTTTTAAGTGAGGTAAACTTGTAATTTGTGTGACTATTGTCCATGCAATTGCCACTTATTTTTATGTGTGTGTGGCTGATTGCAACCATTTGGTCACACAACGAGTTTTTGTTGATGGGCTTTGGTCACCTAAAATATTCCTAATGTGGCCGTAGGTGTTATAAATTGTGACCATATGCACTTTTAATTGAGGTAAACGTGTAATTTGTGTGACAATTGTCCATGCAATGGCCACTTTATTTTTATGTGTGTGTGGCTGATTGCAACCATTTGGTCACACAACGAGTGTGTTGTTGTGGGCTTTGGTTACATAAAACTATGTCAAATGTGGCCGTAGGTGTTAAAAAGTGTGACAATTGTCCATGCGATGGCCACTTTATTTTTATGTGTGTGTGGCTGATTGCAACCATTTGGTCACACAACGTGTGTGTTGTTGTGGGCTTTGGTCACATAAAATTATGTCAAATGTGGCCGTAGGTGTTAAAAAGTGTGACAATTGTCCATGCAATGGCCACTTTATTTTTATGTGTGTGTGGCTGTTTGCAACCATTTGGTCACACAACGAGTGTGTTGTTGTGGGCTTTGGTCACATAAAATTATGTCAAATGTGGCCGTAGGTGTTAAAAAGTGTGACAATTGTCCATGCAATGGCCACTTTATATTTATGTGTGTGTTGCTGATTGCAACCATTTGGTCACACAACGAGTGTGTTGTTGTGGACTTTGCTCACATAAAATTATGTCAAATGTGGTCGTAGATGTTAAAAACTGTGACAATTGTCCATGCAATGGCCACTTTAATTTTATGTGTGTGTGGCTGATTGCAACCGTTTGGTCACACAACGAGTGTATTGTTGTGGGCTTTGGTCACCTAAAATTATGCCAAATGTGGCCGTAGGTGTTATAAATTGTGACCATAGGCTCTTTTAATTGAGGTAAACTTGTAATTTGTGTGACTATTGTCCATGCAATTGCCACTTTATTTTTATGTGTGTGTGGCTGGTTGCAACCATTTGGTCACATAACGAGTTTATTGTTGTGGGCTTTGGTCACCTAAAAATATGCCTAATGTGGCCGTAGGTGTTATAAATTGTGACCATATGCTCTTTTAACTGAGGTAAACTTGTAATTTGTGTGACAATTGTCCATGCAATGGCCACTTTATTTTTATGTGTGTGTCGCTGATTGCAACCATTTGGTCACACAACGAGTGTGTTGTTGTGGACTTTGCTCACATAAAAATATGTCAAATGTGGGCGTAGATGTTAAAAAGTGTGACAATTGTCCATGCAATGGCCACTTTATTTTTATGTGTGTGTGGCTGATTGCAACCATTTGGTCACACAACGAGTGTATTGTTGTGGGCTTTGGTCACCTAAAATTATGCAAAATGTGGCCGTAGGTGTTATAAATTGTGACCATAGGCTCTTTTAAGTGAGGTAAACTTGTAATTTGTGTGACTATTGTCCATGCAATTGCCACTTTATTTTTATGTGTGTGTGGCTGATTGCAACCATTTGGTCACATAACGAGTTTATTGTTGTGGGCTTTGGTCACCTAAAAATATGCCTAATGTGGCCGTAGGTGTTATAAATTGTGACCATATGCTCTTTTAATTGAGGTAAACGTGTAATTTGTGTGACAATTGTCCATGCAATGGCCACTTTATTTTTATGTGTGTGTGGCTGATTGCAACCATTTGGTCACACAACGAGTGTGTTGTTGTGGGCTTTGGTTACATAAAACTATGTCAAATGTGGCCGTAGGTGTTAAAAAGTGTGACAATTGTCCATGCGATGGCCACTTTATTTTTATGTGTGTGTGGCTGATTGCAACCATTTGGTCACACAACGAGTGTGTTGTTGTGGGCTTTGGTCACATAAAATTATGTCAAATGTGGCCGTAGGTGTTAAAAAGTGTGACCATTGTCCATGCAATGGCCACTTTATTTTTATGTGTGTGTGGCTGATTGCGACCATTTGGTCACACAACGAGTGTATTGTTGTGGGCTTTGGTCACCTAAAATTATGCCAAATGTGGCCGTAGGTGTTATAAATTGTGACCATATGCTCTTTTAAGTGAGGTAAACTTGTATCTTGTGTGACTATTGTCCAAGCAATAGCCACTTTATTTTTATTTGTGTGTGGCTGATTGCAACCATTTAGTCACACAACGAGTGTGTTGTTGTGGGCTTTGGTCACATAAAATTATGTAAAATGTGGCCGTAGGTGTTAAAAAGTGTGACAATTGTCCATGCAATTGCCACTTTATTTTTATGTGTGTGTGGCTGATTGCAACCATTTGGTCACACAACGAGTGTGTTGTTGTGGGCTTTGGTCACAATAAACCTTCTGCCACCTGTGGCCGTAGCTTTTAACACTTTGTGCCCATCTGCTCTTTTTAATGAGTCGGGTATACACTTGTAATTTGTGTGACAATTGTCAATGCAATGGCCACTTTATTTTTATGTGTGTGTGGCTGATTGCAACCATTTGGTCACACAATGAGTGTGTTGTTGTGGGCTTTGGTTACATAAAACTATGTCAAATGTGGCCGTAAGTGTTAAAAAGTGTGACAATTGTCCATGCAATGGCCACTTTATTTTTATGTGTGTGTCGCTGATTGCAACCATTTGGTCACACAACGAGTGTGTTGTTGTGGAGTTTGCTCACATAAAATTATGTCAAATGTGGTCGTAGATGTTAAAAAGTGTGAAAATTGTCCATGCAATGGCCACTTTATTTTATGTGTGTGTGGCTGATTGCAACCATTTGGTCACACAACGAGTTTATTGTTGTGGGCCTTGGTCACCTAAAAATATGCCTAATGTGGCCGTAGGTGTTATAAATTGTGACCATATGCTCTTTTAAGTGAGGTAAACTTGTAATTTGTGTGACTATTGTCCATGCAATGGCCACTTTATTTTTATGTGTGTGTGGCTGATTGCAACTTTTTGGTTACACAACGAGTGTGTTGTTGTGGGCTTTGGTCACATAAAATTATGCCAAATGTGGCCGTAGGTTTTAAAAATTGTGACCATATGCTCTTTTAAGTGAGGTAAACTTGTAATTTGTGTGACAATTGTCCATGCAATGGCCTCTTTATCTTTATGTGTGTGTGGCTGATTGCAACCATTTGGTCACACAACGAGTGTGTTGTTGTGGGCTTTGGTCACATAAAATTATGCCAAATGTGGCCGTAGGTGTTATAAATTGTGACCATATGCACTTTTAAGTGAGGTAAACTTGTAATTTGTGTGACTACTGTCCATGCAATTGCCACTTTATTTTTATGTGTGTGTGGCTGATTGCAACCATTTGGTCACACAACGAGTGTTTTGTTGTGGGCTTTGGTCACATAAAATTATGTCAAATGTGGTTGTAGGTGTTAAAAAGGGTGACAATTGTCCATGCAATGGCCACTTTATTTTTATGTGTGTGTGGCTGATTGCAACTTTTTGGTTACACAACGAGTGTGTTGTTGTGGGCTTTGGTCACATAACATTATGCCAAATGTGGCCGTAGATTTTAAAAATTGTGACCATATGCTCTTTTAAGTGAGGTAAACTTGTAATTTGTGTGACAATTGTCCATGCAATGGCCACTTTATTTTTATGTGTGTGTGGCTGATTGCAACCATTTGGTCACACAACGAGTTGTTGTTTGTGGGCTTTGCGTCACCTCAATTATGCCAAATGTGGCCGTAGGTGTTATAAATTGTGACCATATGCTCTTTTAAGTGAGGTAAACTTGTAATTTGTGTGACTACTGTCCATGCAATTGCCACTTTATTTTTATGTGTGTGTGGCTGATTGCAACCATTTGGTCACACAACGAGTGTGTTGTTGTGGGCTTTGGTCACATAAAATTATGTCAAATGTGGCCGTAGGTGTTAAAAAGTGTGACAATTGTCCTTACAATGGCCACTTTATTTTTATGTGTGTGTCGCTGATTGCAACCATTTGGTCACACAACGAGTGTGTTGTTGTGGACTTTGCTCACATAAAATGATGTCAAATGTGGTCGTAGGTGTTAAAAAGTGTGACAATTGTCCATGCAATGGCCACTTTGTTTTTATGTGTGTGTGGCTGATTGCAACCATTTGGTCACACAAAGAGTGTGTCGTTGTGGGCTTTGGTCACATAAATATATGCCAAATTTGGCCGTAGGTGTTACAAATTGTGTCCATATTCTCTTTTATATGAGGTAAACTTGTATGTGACTATTGTCCATGCAATTGCCACTTTATTTTTATCTGTGTGTGGCTGACTGCAACCATTTGGTCACACAACGAGTGTGTTGTTGTGGGCTTTGGTCACATAAAATTATGTGAAATGTGGCCGTAGGTGTTAAAAAATGTGACAATTGTCCATGCAATGGCCACTTTATTTTTATTTGTGTGTGGCTTATTGCAACCATTTGGTCACACAACAAGTGTGTTGTTGTGGGCTTTGGTCACATAAAATTATGTCAAATGTGCTCGTAGGTGTTAAAAAGTGTGAAAATTGTCCATGCAATGGCCACTTTATTTTATGTGTGTGTGGTTGATTGCAACCATTTGGTCACACAACGAGTGTCTTGTTGTGGGCTTTGGTCACCTAAAATTATGCCAAATGTGGCCGTAGGTGTTATAAATTGTGACCATATGCTCTTTTAAGTGAGGTAAAATTGTAATTTGTGTGACTATTGTCCATGCAATGACCACTTTATTTTTATGTGTGTGTGGCTGATTGCAACCATTTGGTCACACAACGAGTGTATTGTTGTGGGCTTTGGTCACCTAAAAATATGTCAAATGTGGTCGTAGGTGTTATAAATTGTAAACATATGCTCTTTTAAGTGAGGTAAACTTGTAATTTGTTTGACTATTGTCCATGCAATTGCCACTTTATTTTTATGTGTGTAAAGCTGATTGCAACCATTTGGTCACACAACGAGGGTGTTGTTGAGGGCTTTGGTCACATAATATTATGCCAAATGTGGCCGTAGGTGTTAAAAATTGTGACCATATGCTATTTTAAGTGTGGTAAACTTGTACTTTGTGTGACTATTGTCCATGCAATGGCCACTTTATTTTTATGTGTGTGTGGCTGATTGCAACCATTTAGTCACACAACGAGTGTCTTGTTGTGGGCTTTGGTCACCTAAAATTATGCCAAATGTGGCCGTAGGTGTTATAAATTGTGACCATATGATCTTTTAAGTGAGGTAAACTTGTAATCTGTGTGACTATTGTCCATGCAATGAGCACTTTATTTTTATGTGTGTGTGGCTGATTGCAACCATTTTGTCACACAACGAGTGTGTTGTTGTGGGCTTTGGTCACATAAAATTATGCCAAATGTGGCTGTAGGCGTTAAAAATTGTGACCATATGCTCTTTTAAGTGAGGTAAACTTGTAATTTGTGTGACAATTGTCCATGCAATGGCCACTTTATTTTTTTGTGTGTGTGGCTGATTGCAACCATTTGGTCACACAACGAGTGTTTTGTTGTGGGCTTTGGTCACATAAAATTATGCCAAATGTGGTCGTAGGTGTTAAAAATTGTGACCATATGCTCTTTTAAGTGAGGTAAACTTGTAATTTGTGTGACAATTGTCCATGCAATGGCCACTTTATTTTTATGTGTGTGTGGCTGATTGCAACCATTTGGTCACACAACGAGTGTGTTGTCGTGGGCTTTGGTCACAAAAAATTATGCCAAATGTGGTTGTAGGTGTTATAAATTGTGACCATATGCTCTTTTAAGTGAGGTAAACTTGTAATTTGTGTGACTATTGTCCATGCAAAGGCCACTTTATTTTTATGTGTGTTTAGCTGATTGCAACCATTTGGTCACACAACGAGTGTGCTGTTGTGGGCTTTGGTCACATAAAATTATGCCAAATGTGGCCGTAGGTGTTACAAATTGTGACCATATGCTCTTTTAAGTGAGGTAAACTTGTAATTTGTGTGACTATTGTCCATGCAATTGCCACTTTATTTTTATGTGTGTGTGGCTGATTGCAACCATTTGGTCACACAGCGAGGGTGTTGTTGAGGGCTTTGGTCACATAAAATTATGCCAAATGTGGCCGTAAGTGTTAAAAATTGTGACCATATGCTATTTTAAGAGTGGTAAACTTGTAATTTGTGTGACTATTTTCCATGCAATGGCCAGTTTATTTTTATGTGTGTGTGGCTGATTGCAACTATTTGGTCACACAACAAGTGTCTTGTTGTGGGCTTTGGTCACATAAAATTATGCCAAATGTGGCCGTAGGTGTTATAAATTGTGACCATATGCTCTTTTAAGTGAGGTAGACTTGTAATCTGTGTGACTATTGTCCATGCAATGAGCACTTTATTTTTATGTGTGTGTGGTTGATTGCAACCATTTGGTCACACAACGAGTGTCTTGTTGTGGGCTTTGGTCACCTAAAATTATGCCAAATGTGGCCGTAGGTGTTATAAATTGTGACCATATGCTCTTTTAAGTGAGGTAAAATTGTAATTTGTGTGACTATTGTCCATGCAATGAGCACTTTATCTTTATGTGTGTGTGGCTGATTACAACCATTTGGTCACACAACGAGTGTGTTGTCGTGGGCTTTGGTCACAAAAAATTATGCCAAATGTGGTTGTAGGTGTTATAAATTGTGACCATATGCTCTTTTAAGTGAGGTAAACTTGTAATTTGTGTGACTATTGTCCATGCAAAGGCCACTTTATTTTTATGTGTGTGTAGCTGATTGCAACCATTTGGTCACACAACGAGTGTGTTGTTGTGGGCTTTGGTCACATAAAATTATGCCAAATGTGGCCGTAGGTGTTATAAATTGTGACCATATGCTCTTTTAAGTGAGGTAAACTTGTAATTTGTGTGACTATTGTCAATGCAATTGCCACTTTATTTTTATGTGTGTGTGGCTGATTGCAACCATTTGGTCACACAGCGAGGGTGTTGTTGAGGGCTTTGGTCACATAAAATTATGCCAAATGTGGCCGTAAGTGTTAAAAATTGTGACCATATGCTATTTTAAGAGTGGTAAACTTGTAATTTGTGTGACTATTTTCCCCATGCAATGGCCATTTAATTTTTATGTGTGTGTGGCTGATTGCAACCATTTGGTCACACAACGAGTGTCTTGTTGTGGGCTTTGGTCACATAAAATTATGCCAAATGTGGCCGTAGGTGTTATAAATTGTGACCATATGCTCTTTTAAGTGAGGTAGACTTGTAATCTGTGTGACTATTGTCCAATGAGCACTTTATTTATATGTGTGTGTGGTTGATTGCAACCATTTGATCACACAACGAGTGTCTTGTTGTGGGCTTTGGTCACCTAAAATTATTCCAAATGTGGCCGTAGGTGTTATAAATTGTGACCATATGCTCTTTTAAGTGAGGTAAAATTGTAATTTGTGTGACTATTGTCCATGCAATGAGCACTTTATTTTTATGTGTGTGTGGCTGATTGCAACCATTTGGTCACACAACGAGTGTGTTGTCGTGGGCTTTGGTCACAAAAAATTATGCCAAATGTGGTTGTAGGTGTTATAAATTGTGACCATATGCTCTTTTAAGTGAGGTAAACTTGTAATTTGTGTGACTATTGTCCATGCAAAGGCCACATTATTTTTATGTGTGTGTAGCTGATTGCAACCATTTGGTCACACAACGAGTGTGCTGTTGTGGGCTTTGGTCACATAAAATTATGCCAAATGTGGCCGTAGGTGTTACAAATTGTGACCATATGCTCTTTTAAGTGAGGTAAACTTGTAATTTGTGTGACTATTGTCCATGCAATTGCCACTTTATTTTTATGTGTGTGTGGCTGATTGCAACCATTTGGTCACACAGCGAGGGTGTTGTTGAGGGCTTTGGTCACATAAAATTATGCCAAATGTGGCCGTAAGTGTTAAAAATTGTGACCATATGCTATTTTAAGAGTGGTAAACTTGTAATTTGTGTGACTATTTTCCATGCAATGGCCAGTTTATTTTTATGTGTGTGTGGCTGATTGCAACCATTTGGTCACACAACGAGTGTCTTGTTGTGGGCTTTGGTCACATAAAATTATGCCAAATGTGGCCGTAGGTGTTATAAATTGTGACCATATGCTCTTTTAAGTGAGGTAAACTTGTATTTTGTGTGACTATTGTCGATGCAATGGCCACTTTATTTTTATGTGTGTGTGGCTGATTGCAACCATTTGGTCACACAACGAGTGTATTGTTGTGGGCTTTGGTCACCTAAAATTATGCCAAATGTGGCCGTAGGTGTTATAAATTGTGACCATATGCTCTTTTAAGTGAGGTGAACTTGTATTTTGCGTGACTATGGTCCATGCAATGACCACTTTATTTTTATGTGTGTGTGGCTGATTGCAACCATTTGGTCACACAACGAGTGTGTTGTCGTGGGCTTTGGTCACCTAAAATTATGCCAAATGTGGCCGTAGG
>JAANYP010004359.1:0-96344 GCA_020465985.1 Centrapalus pauciflorus
ATGGACCGTCTTGTCGCCTTGAGTCAATTGCATCAATTGAACTTCCATTCTATCTTGTTGATCCGTAGGACAGTACTTAGCGTTGAACATGTCGAGAAATTGCTCCCACTAAAGTGTTTGGATGACGTCCTCTCCGTACATACTCCTCTGTGTCTTCCGCCACGCGCGGGCAGCTCCGACAAATAAAGAAGTAGCAAACTTGACTTTTTGTGAATCTAAACACTCTGAGATATTGAAAATCTCTTCTGTGTGACATATCCTGTCCAATGTCTGAAAAATGGGTATACAGTACCCTCAAATGTCAAGGCACCACTAGACTTAAAGTCTTTGAATCGGCAGCCTTTTGGCTGTTCAGTTTGGGCATTATCAATGGAGATATCAGTATCAGACTTATCATTATGGGTTCGCCTATCCTTTGTTTTGTTCTTTTTATCAGCCTTACGTTTTGCCTCAGCCTCATCATGAGCCTGAAACTGTTCTTGGATTAGTTTGAGTTGTTGTTCATTTTGTTGTGCCAACAGTTGTTGTATCATATCAAACAGTTGCTGAGGAGTGACATTATTAGGAATTCCTCCTTGTTCAGACATCCTTACTGAAACATAAAAATTCAAGTTACTTTCAGTTAATAGACTTAGTGAATATGTACCCTTTTTCCCATCCTAACAGTCTATACATCCTATCTCAGTTCAAGCCACCTAACATGATTGACACTCTATGCATTGCTCAAGTTTGAGACCAAGTATTACTTTCATAATACTTGATTCACTAAAACTATTGCTCTGATACCATCCTGTCAAAACCGTCCCTTACGGGGCAGTCGCGAATGACTAGGTCCCAAGGAGCAATACAGCATCAATCAAAACTATAATGGATTAATAAAGTGCGGAATTAAGTCATTACAGAAATTAGGATTATCATACAATAAGTTCAAAACAAAACTATAAAAGTTTAAAACTAAACTATAAAGGGCACAAGGACACTAATCTAGTACATAATCACAACACATAGCACTGATCTACCCAAACCACCACCATTATTGCCTTCAATCAATACCAAATTGCTGATATAGTAGTGGTCTAATGACTTCAAATTCGAGCTTGCAGATCCTAAGGACTTGGTTCAGCTGGACCTTTTCTTTTGATTAAACTTGTAAAAACATTCAACAACAACTGTAAGCGGTGCTTAGTGAGATTATAGATTTAACAGTTAACATGCCATGACAATTTTAAGCGGAGACTTGACTTTTGACTTTTGACTTTTGACTTTTGACTTTAAGCTGTGAATTTGACTTAAGCGCGATTTTGACATGACTGCCGCTAACAGCCAGACATTGTGAGACATAAGACTTAAGATCAGATGATGTTTAATCCCACGCACACGCTTTTAATTGTGGGGGCCAACCACATAATGGGCTAGCTACCAGTAAGACAACGTGGGCAAACATCGGAGTAGACTTAATCATAAGCTGACATAGACTTACTCAGACTTAAATTGTGCGGAAGCATATGAAAGCATTGAAATCAAGGCAAATGACTGAAAACATTCAAAGTAATGAATCAAGATAGTAACAACAATATATATCCAGGACTAATTCAGACTTTAAAGATATTTGTGCAGGATGATATATTAAAAGCAATCATGTTCCACAGGGCATCACCGTACCAAGGTGTGGACAGGTCACATTCTAGCTGAGCATATAGCCTTTCAAATAAAGCTAGAAAAACAATATGTCTCATTGGAACACAAGCATGTATACAGTTATATATATAACTCACGGTTACTAGTTTTCGGCATGACTGTTGACTGTGACTTTCGCAAGCGGATTAAATCCACCACCTGAGTTATCTCAGGATATATCATTTGACTTTGCAGACTTTATCTCGGACTTTATTGACATTTCTCTGACTTGCTTCTCTGACTTTTGCTTTCCTTTATTAACTGGGGTTGACTTTAATTGCTTTAACTTGACTTTTCTGGCTTGGCTTTACAGACTTTGACTTTATAACATAGTTCAGATTTAGCTGAACCTGTTATTTGCATGACAATTTAATTTACATAAGCTTTTATGTCATCACACACCATACTTGTGTATTTCTTTCAAATTCACGGACTTTCTAAAGCTTATGTATGGACTTATTACATTCATTGACTTTTCGCGTCATCTCAGACTTTGTTGAATTACAATTTGACATTAGAGCTTAGATTCGACATGATTTAATGGCTTTATGATCTTATGCATTTCAAACAACTAACCACTTTAAATAAGTGATTAATGTGACTTATTCATTTATTATTATGTATTTAACATACTATCACTGACATGACATTATATGCATCAAATCTTGAATATTCATAATTGTATGCTCATATAATTACATGTTTTCATCCTTTAAGCACATATACGACCATGGTGCTTGACAACATGCTTTCAAATGTATTTTATTCCTCAATTTACATTCACATGCTTAATAATATGTTAAATGTCATTAAATTACGTAAATGATCACACCTATTTGCTCATAGGTTTTCTATTTAATACAATTAGATACATGTTTAATTGGATGCCATTCCATCAATCATTTTATAAACCCTATTATCTAATAAATGATCAAAAACTCATGTTCAAAAACTCATGTTCTAATCACAGTACACACATCACATACATATTTGGCGTATATATATATATATATATATATATATATATATATATATATATATATATATATATATATATATATATATATATATATATATATATATATATATACTAAAAAGGCTGTTGGACTGCTTAGATATACCATGCACAACACACACAAATATCCGAGACATATATATATATATATATATATATATATATATATATATATATATATATATATATATATATATATATATATATATATATATATATATATAACAATAATCAATAAAGATATAGAAAATTATACCTTTATTAAATTCTTGATGATTACAGGAAATTGGAATACCGGAAGGAGCAATATGAATCTGAAAGTCTAAACACTTGGAGCATTGGCTAGTTGAAAGAACAATTTTTTGAGAAGGGGTTTTTGACATAAGAGGATGATTTTATGATGTCTTCTTTCATTACAAAGTTCACTTTATATAGACATTTTCAAAGGTCACTTTTGTATAGTAAAGGTCATTTTGAAAGGGTAAGTAACTTTTCCAATAGTAAAAGTCATCTTGTAAGGGCATCTTGCATAGTAGAAGACTTTCTTCAATAGTACTTGCCATCATATTTTTGTCTTGAAGCTACCAAATATGTCGTTGAATGTCTTCATGGATATTTCTTGAAATAATTGCTTTCTTGAAATAAAATATGAAATACATACATTACAAAATACTTATGCAATACGTACATACATCCATCTTGAAATTCACTAGGAAAACATTGGAGTCTTTAGGAAATTACATTGGAGTCTGTAAGAAACACATGAAACACACTTTATCACATTACACACACCTCGGGCTCCAGTAATGAAACGGTACCCGAAACTGGCTTGAATCCAGTACAATTATATTTCGAAATCTGCATATGGGTCTTGAGCTTCTTGTAGGAAATCATCAGGAATGGAATTAGTAGGAGAATTACGAACATTATTAAGTATCTTTTGAATTTCTTCAGGAGTAGAATTCTTAATCTTTTGAATTAATTCGTAATCGAATAAGGAAGATGAAGGAGAAGAAACAGGAGACACAGATTTATGAATAGAACTATGATATGTTTGAACTGCATTAAGATCAGCATTTGATTCATCAAACTTGTTCCACCATTTTACTTTATATTCACGAAAAAGGGTTGGTGGAGAAGTCTGATTAGGATTATTATGACTGGCAGGAATAAATTTATAATGCCACGTTAATATCCATGGTATTTTAAATATAATAGAAAAGCGAAGAGTATGCTCAAATATTGGAGTATCAGAAGGAAATAGTATTTGGAATTGTTTGAAAGCATTATTAACAGAGATAGGAAATGCCTGAGGAATGATTCCCATGTATTGGAACCAACGAACAAACCACAAAGGATGTTTATTAGGAAAGGTTTTGGAGAATGAGTCAGTAAAATAGAAGAACCATGAATGTGAAAAATTACGAAGAAGAAAAGCATTAAACCAAGCCGTCTGGTAATCATAGTAATTAAAACGTGGTCTAGCATTAAAGCAGGAAAGTGTTTTTTCAACATGAAGTCGGGACCCCCATTCAGCAGGGGTTATGATCTTCGTTATTTTGACTTTGCTATAAGCGATCTTAGATTGATCTTGATTATTAAAGAAATGCTCAATAATTACTGAATCAGTGTCAATTAAGATGGCTTCATAGTACTATCGAGTTTTTAGGTTATCAACATAAAAATGAGAATTTGGTGGATAAAGATATTGTAGAAGAGGTATGAAGTTTGTCCGGGGAGTAGTCACGTTATCATCAATTTTCTCAACTTCATCTTGTTCTAAAATTTTTATTAAAAGCTTATTTGGGTTATCAATGTATGAAAAGTTCCCTGATTGTCTTGAAGGAGAAGGAATAGGAGATCTTGGGGTAGTATGAATAGGAGATTTAGGTTTATCTGAAGGGTTTTGGGTTTTTTGGGAATAGGTAGGGATGCTGGAATGTTGGGTTGGAGAAAAAGGTTGGGTTAATTGAGAGTAAGGGGACCGAATAAGACGATTTGAAATTAAAGGATTAACGTTGGAGGAAGCTGAAGGAGATTGGAATGTTGCTTTGAAAGGACTACCTTCCTTGTAGGAGTATTCATGTTCCCTGTAAAAATTCTCTTGATAAAAAGTCAGGAAGTGAATTGTTTTCTCCTCTTATAAATTCTATTTGAAAATCAAAGTTACTTAGTAATGCTTGCCATCTTGCGAAAATCTGTTTGCAAATTAAATTTTTTACATCCTTTTCTAAAATGTATTTTGCAGATAAACAATCAATTCTTAATAAAAATGGTTTCATGTAAAGATCGTCTTCAAATTTTTTAAAATTAAGAACAATACTTAAAATTTCTTTTTTGATAGTTGAGTAATTAATTTGAGTTTCGTTCCATGATCCCAAATGAAACCTTACCAATTGTTCTTTATTTTCTTCATTAAGTTTTTGTTTAAGTATGCCACCATAACCTATAATAATAGCATCAGTTTCTACAATCAATTTAGCATCAGGATGTGGGATATTAGGGCATGGTAAACATTTAACTTTTTGTTTAACGTGTTTAATGATGTTAGTATGTTCTTGAGTCCATGGCTTAGGATTTGTTTTTAATCGGTCATATAAAGGTTTACAAATTATTCCTAAATCTTTAAAGAAGTCATGAATATAGTTCAAACATCCTAAAAATCTTTGAAGTTGTTTTTTGTCTTTGATTTCATCAGGAAATTTATTAGAGAATTCTAAACTTCTATTAATGGGCTTTATCCTTCCTTGATCTATATTATGTCCTAAAAATCTTATTTCAGTTCGAAAAGATTCATTTTTGTAGGAGATACTCCCAATCCATTGGAGTATATTAGATCATAAAAATTATTTAAATGTTTAAAATGTTGATCTATGTTTTTTGAAAATATCAAAACATCATCGATATATACAATTGAAAAATGACTGATTGGTATTAAAATATCATTCATTATATTTTGAAATTCAGAAGGAGCATTTTTTAATCCAAAGGGCATTACATTCCATTCGTAGTGTCCAAAGGGAACATTAAACCCAGTTTTATATTTATCAGCTTCATCAATTTGAATTCAAAATCTTGATTTCATATCAAACTTGGAAAATATCTTTGCATCATATAATTTTTTGAGTAAATCTCTTTTGTTGGGAATAGGGTATCTTATCCATTCTAAGACTTTATTTAAAGGTTTGTAATTAATTACTAACCTAGGAGCTCCTCTTTCTATCTCTGCATTATTTATTACATAAAAGGCAGAGCATGACAATGGTGATTTTGATTTGCGAATTAAGCCTTTCTCTATTAATTCCTGTATTTCCTTTTTACATGTATTTTCTAATTCTTCATTCATGTGAATAGATCTAGATTTTGAAGGTATATCTTTTTCATTAAATCGCTTAATATATGGTAGACTTACTAAATGTTGTTTTCTTTTCCAAAAGGCATTAGGAATATTTGCACAAACATTATTTTTAAATCTCTCATCTATCTTTTTAATTTTCTCTTGGGTTTGTTTATCGTTTAATTTATTAAATATACGTTTTTCTTTGATTTCATTAACTAGAAAATTAATCTGTTTATTTTTATTCTTTAACGTGTTAACTTCTCTATGGATTAAGGGTTTTGTAAATTTAAATATGATATCTTTATTTTGTACTTTAGTACAAATACCTTCTTCGGTAATTCTTAAAGGGTATAGTTGTGTAATAAAAGGTGTTCCTAATATTAATTGTGAATTAAGATTTTTTATTAAAATTAAATTGGTTTTGTAGCAATAGTTATTGTTACAAATATGAACATTAGATAACTTTTATTCTATTTTTAGTTTTGATCCACTGGCTGTAAATAATCTTTGAGAAGTTTTTTCATAGTATGAAGTTGGTATTAATCCTTCTTGAATACAATTCATATTTGCGCCACTATCTATTAGAGCTGTTAAGGATAGTTTAAACTCGTTATTAATTATTAGATTAACTTCAACGTTCCATTTTTGGAAAGTTATGGATTTTATGTTATTAATAACCGTAGTAGCCTCTTCATAGTCCTTTTCCTTTTCTTTACCAAGATTTTTTATTTTAGTTTCATTATTAGCGAGTCTTAGTTTTATTTCTTTAATTTCTTCCTTTACGTTATTTAATTCTTCTTGTAATTCATTAACGTTTAATGTTTTAGTAGTCTTATTAAATCTTTTACATATATCATTTAAATTATATACTTGATTATTTGAAGTATTACTTTTATTATCTTGATTAAACTTCTCTTTTAATTTTGTTAAATATATCGTTTTCAGTTCATCTCCTATTTTATCTATCATACTTAATAGTAAATTAGCATCTACATTATCAAAAGTTAACGTATTTATTTGGCTACACATACAATTTCCTATAAAATCGTGTTCATTTTCGCTATCGCTGCTTTCACTTGAAGTATTTATTTCATTAAGATCATTTTCTTCATAATCTGATATACTTTCGTTATCTGAATCATTTTTTAATATAATGTTTCTAATTATTTCTTTCATTTCGTCAGAAATATTAAGTTCATTAATTTTTCTTTTAACATAACAATCTTTTGCCATATGTCCTTGTTTTCCGCTTTTATAACAAATTATTATATTTTTTCCTTTATTATTATTGTTTTTGAAATTTTGTTTAGGTTTATCTTTTGTCTTAAAAATTTTTTTATTGTTATAATATCTTATTTTTCTATGAAATTTATAAACTTTATTATTATTATTTTTATGAAATCTTCTTTTGGTTTCTTTTATAGGTGGTAATTTTAAGGGTTCATAACAGTATTGTTGACAGAAGTTTCCTAATTCTTTTCTACCAAAATTGCTTCTTTCTTCATTTTAGATTTCAGTTTTAAGTCAGCACAAATTTGTAGTCCTTCTTGATTTACAAAATGAATTATTTCACCGTAAGTTAAATTTGTATAAGGAATATCATTATTATAATGTTTTTTAAGAACATTTCTAATTCTTTCTGAAAATATTTTTGGTAACCCAGCTATAAATCTTTCTTTCCGGTAAGGTTCATTGCAATCAGGACGAGTCATTACTTTTTCCAAAAATACATCTTTGTACTACCTAAAGTCTTGTAACTTTCGACATGTAAGGTTAAGTAAAATTATAGAATTACGTTCTTGAAAATTATTTGGTTCTCCTATGAAATTTTTTATAATAGCATATATTAATGTATTAACCATATCCCCTTCTGGAGTATGGACTTGACTACCATTTTCTTCTTTTATAACAATTTTTGTTTTTGTAAGTATAGTGGTTTTATTTTCGGGTGTAACATAATGATCCCACCAACCTTTTAGTGTACCAGTGAATCCTACAATTAACATATTAACTATACGAGCTTCCGGTTGATTATGAGATTTGTAAGCATTAGCAGCCATGATCATTTCTTGTAGTATATTTTAAATCTGAGACTCTGCTTGACCATCTATATTCCATTCATAAATTGAAGTTCCATCATAATGAGCTTGTAAATTGGTGTGTCTTTCTTCATATTGCAAATCAGGAGGTGTTGGCCTAGGATAAAAATTACGAGTTTGTGGTAAAGAAGTGTTTGGTTTCCAAGTATTTCGATGTCTTAGTTTATTAATTTGAAGATCATCGTATTGATTTTCAATTGATTCATTAAATTGACTTTCTATATTCGGGATGTTTGACTCAGTGTCACTAATTTCATTGTCAGAACTTTCATGTATAACATTTATTTTTTGATTTGATATACTTAGTTTTGCAAGTCTTTTACCTATTTCCCCTAATATATCTAAATTCTTATGATTGGTTAATTTTATCTCTGTATCTACACTAAATGGCTTAAATATAGGGTTTTCATCTATCTTGCTATTTGAAGAACTTACCGAATTAGAATTATTTACAAATAATTTTGGTTTAACATTTTCATTGATATTATTTTCTATTCTATCTAATTGTTCTCCTATAGTACTTAGCGTTTCATTTGAATGATTATTTTGAAAAATTACATTTCCTATCATTTTATTTATATCTTCAGAATGTTTGGAAAAAGGTTTAGCGATATAGTCTTGATTATTTTGGTTAACTATAAGTTCTGTTTTAGGAGGATGTAAGGCAACAAGATTTTGCTTATTAGATAGATCAATATAAGGTTTTTTTAACTCCGATGTCATTAAAATGGTTTGATGTTTGAAAGGATAGTTCAAATCTTCTTCACTATATAATTCATACCAGGTAAAAAAATGAATTTGAGTTTTATTACTAACCATGTAAGCTAGCCAATTAACTTCATGATCTTTACGCCGTTGTTTACAAAAGTTTTTAAAATACCATATCATTTTTTCGAAACTATAAGCATTTAACATTTCATCTTTAAGGAATTTAAGATCTATATTAAATAATTCTTTAAATATTTCTTGACTCATAATTAACAGGTTGTTTTATTTACTTCATTTAAAAGGAATAGGATGTGTTCTTTTTCGTGTTTTATAATATTTTTTCTTAAATTAAGTAACCAGTTAGTTGCTTGATAATGGTTTTCAATATCACCGTTTATATACATGCCATAGAACCTATCAATTTCAATTTGTCTTGATTTTGCTTCACTTGAATTTACTTCATCCAAGCCAGGGTTCTCTTTTAGTCTCCTTTTTTGGATTTTCTTTAGTCGATGAACTTCATTCTCTAATTCTGTTAATTTTTTATAACATTGGTTAAGCACTTTTATACGTGTTTTGTTTTGATTACAGTTTATTTGAACCCTAGAGTCTCCCATTAACTTTCCTTATAAAAATCAATATCAAATTTAGTAGGGTTGTAAGTATCATCTGAGTTTTCACTGTTATTATTTTTTTCATAAACTACATTAGGTATGTCTAGATTAAAATCTACACCTTTCATTCTTAAAGATTGAGTTTTTCTTAATAAAGATTCATTAATAAATGAAGATCTACTAGAACTAGGTAATTCAACTGAGAATCTGGGATTATGAAAGGAAATATCTATCGAACCGACTGTATGTACTGTTATAGTTGAGTTTTCAATATTGCTTTCGATCACTTTAGGTTTAATCATATCCTTTAAATTCCAATTACATGATCTAGTGATTTCATTCCATTTTAACTTTTTAGGGACATGAATAGTGGTGTTTTCAATGTTAGCTTGAAAAATCAAAGTCTCATTCATGGGAGATATTAATTTAGAGTGAGGATTAATAGTTGTAGACATGGTTTTATAATATACTTTATATATCAAAGTAATACCATCAGTAGTATTATTAAAGTCTAAATTTTTTGTTTTAATTGTTAAGGTTAAAACGTCCATTATGTTTTTATCAAATAATGATAGTGAAAAATTTGGGTAACAATTAAAATAAATTGGTCCATTTGCGACATTTGATTCGGCCATAGCTAGTAAAGAATAATTGAAATTAAGATGTCTTGTATCTCTTAATATTAATAATATAGGAGCATTAATTCCTAGTCGAAAATTTGGTTTTACTGCTACTTGTACTAATCCGATATGCAAAAATTTATAATTACTTCTATGTCTTAGAATAGCATTTTCTGAAAGTAATTTTATGTCTTTATTTTCGTGATGAATGGGTATAGATTGTTCATGAGTTTTTATTGAATAACTTTGAAAGTAATCGAAAGTTCCAATTTTATATATAGAATTAAAATTTACTGTAGAGATTTCCCAATTATGTAGATTCTGTTCAATTAAAGAAATATTCATCTCTATTGAATTAATTTTATTTCTCTGATCTTCTTCTGTTTCAGAAGTTGAGCAATGGGTTTTACTTAATATTCGATTTAATCTATTCATGTTGATAAATACTTAAAGTTCTTCTTAATAGGATGATTGCAGCTTACTCTTTTACAAATTACGTATGCTTAGGGACCATCTTCATATCTTTGTCGTCCGGCAACCCATTTACTCATGGGTTTTATGCTAATCCAACCAAAGATCGACAAGACTGACCAACACAGCATTGTAATTCAGATAAGAGTATTCTTTCTCATCTTATTATGTAGCGCATCAATTAAGATATAGAAAATTATACCTTTATTAAATTCTTGATGATTACAGGAAATTGGAATACAGGATGGAGCAATATGAATCGGAAAGTCTAAACACTTGGAGCATTGGCTAGTTGAAAGAACAATTTTTTGAGAAGGGGTTTTTGACATAAGAGGATGATTTTATGATGTCTTCTTTCATTACAAAGTTCACTTTATATAGACATCTTCAAATGTCACTTTTGTATAGTAAAGGTCATTTTGAAAGGGTAAGTAACTTTTCCAATAGTAAAGGTCATCTTGTAAGGGCATCTTGCATAGTAGAAGACTTTCTTCAATAGTACTTGCCATCATATTTTTGTCTTGAAGCTACCAATTGGGAAATCCCGAAAGTAAATTTTAATTCTATATATAAAATTGGAACTTTCGATTACTTTCAAAGTTATTCAATAAAAACCCATGAACAATTTATACCCATTCATCACGAAAATAAAGACATAAAATTACTTTCAGAAAATGCTATTCTAAGACATAGAAGTAATTATAAATTTTTTCATATCGGATTAGTAGAAGTAGCAGTAAAACCAAATTTTCGACTAGGAATTAATGCTCCTACATTATTAATATTAAGAGATACAAGACATCTTAATTTCAATAATTCTTTACTAGCTATGGCCGAATCAAATGTCGCAAATGGACCAATTTATTTTAATTGTTACCCAAATTTTTCACTATCATTATTTGATAAAAACATAATGGACGTTTTAACCTTAACAATTAAAACAAAAAATTTAGACTTTAATAATACTTCTGATGGTATTACTTTGATATATAAAGTATATTATAAAACCATGTCTACAACTATTAATCCTCACTCTAAATTAATATCTCCCTTGAATGAGACTTTGATTTTTCAAGCTAACACTAAAAACAACACTATTCATGTCCCTAAAAAGTTAAAATGGAATGAAATCACTAGATCATGTAATTGGAATTTAAATGATATGATTAAACCTAAAGCGATCGAAAGCAATATTGAAAACTCAACTATAACAGAACCTAAAGATGGTTCGATAGATATTTCCTTTCATAATCCCAGATACTCAGTTGAATTACCTAGTTCTAGTAGATCTTCATTTATTAATGAATCTTTATTAAGAAAAACTCAATCTTTAAGAATGAAAGATGTAGATTTTAATCAAGACATACCTAATGTAATTTATGAAAAAGATAATAACAGTGAAAACTCAGATGATACTTACAACCCTACTAAATCTGATATTGATTTTTATAAGGAAAGTTAATGGGAGACTCTAGGGTTCAAAGAAACCGTAATCAAAACAAAAGACGTATAAAAGTGCTTTACCAGTGTTATAAAAAATTAACAGAATTAGAGAATGAAGTTAATCGACTAGTGAAAATCCAAAAAAGGAGACTAAAAGAGAACCCTGACTTGGATGAAGTAAACTCAAGTGAAGCAAAATCAAGACAAATTCAAATTGATAGGTTCTATGGCATGTATATAAACGGTGATATTGAAAACCATTATCAAGCAACTGACTGGTTACTTAATTTAAGAAAAAATATTATAAAACACGAAAAAAGAACACATCCTATTCCTTTTAAACGAAGTAATTAAAGCAACCTGTCAATCATGAGTCAAGAAATATATAAAGAATTATTTAATATAGATCGTAAATTCCTTAAAGATGAAATGTTAAATGCTTATAATTTCGAAAAAATGATATGGTATTTCAAAATCTTTTGTAAACAACGGCGTAAGGATCATGAAGTTAATTGGCTAGCTTACATGGTTAATAATAAAACTCAAATTCCTTTTTTTACCTGGTATGAATTATATAGTGACGAAGATTTGAACTATCCTTTCAAACAACAAACCATTTTAATGACATCGGAGTTAAACTTATATTGATCTATCTAATAAGCAAAAAATTGTTGCCTCACATCCTCCTAAAACAGAACTCACAGTTAACCAAAATAATCAAGACTATATCGCTAAACCTTTTTCCAAACATTCTGAAGATATAAATAAAATGATAGGAAATGTAATTTTTCAAAATAATCATTCAAATGAAATGCTAAGTACTATAGGAGAACAATTAGATAGAATAGAAAATAATATCAATGAAAATGTTAAACCAAAATTATTTGTAAATAATTCTATTCGGTAAGTTCTTCAAATAGCAAGATAGATGAAAACCCTATATTTAAGCCATTTAGTCTAGATAAAGAGATAAAATTAACCAATCATTAGAATTTAGATATATTAGGAGAAATAGATAAAAGACTTGCAAAACTAAGTATATCAAATCAAAAAAAAAAAATTTATACATGAAAGTTCTGACAATGAAATTAGTGACACTGAGTCAAACATCCCGAATATAGAAAGTCAATTTAATGAATCAATTGAAAATCAATACGATGATCTTCAAATTAATAAACTAAGACATCGAAATACTTGGAAACCAAACACTTCTTTACCACAAACTCGTAATTTTTATCCTAGGCCAACACCTCCTGATTTGCAATATGAATAAAAAGACACACCAATTTACAAGCTCATTATGATGGAACTTCAATTTATGAATGGAATATAGATGGTCAAGCAGAGTCTCAGATTCTAAATATACTACAAGAAATGACCATGGCTGCTAATGCTTACTGTAGGTCCCAAAAGATATGCCAAGTATATAGCTTCAAGCTGTAGAGTGGGGGGGGTGAATACAGCACTTTAAAAACTACACAAAATTTTCTCAATGTTTGTATGTATTATTAACAAATGTTAATTACAAACAAGCTTGAATGCGAAAAGGTTCAAGCTGAGATGACAGATACAACAGTATGTCTAACTAGTCTAAGACTAACTTAAACTAATTACGATGAATACACTCACTAAGAATCACTCACTGTGTTTACAAGACTCTGAGGAACAGCTTGAACAAGAACAGCTTAGACACTGAGCACTGTTTTATTCAAGCAGACTTGCATGCATGAAAGATGCACGTTCACTCTTGGTTTTAGCACTTAGCTATTTTGCTTATTCTTCCAATCCTTGGAAGTTTCTTTTTACACTCACTTAGAGGATCTAAGTGAAGCTTCTTCATTGGACGGAATGTAAAAGGAGAAGTCTTGTTTAAAAGACAACATAACCTTTTCTGAACTTTTCTGAAAAGCAGACTTGTCTTCATATGGGCAGAACTTTTATCTTTTCACTTTGTCTACTGTTGTATTGCCTTTAACCAAATAAGGAATGTCAACTTTATGTTTTTCTTCCTTTGTAAAGGCCTATTTTGATATAAGAAAAAGGTCTGTCACCCTTTTTCAAACAACCTTTTGTCTTCATGTAGTAGAACAGCTTGGGCAGGCTGAGCAGTTCTGATTTCCACTTTGTCTTCGACTTTGTAAACTGATCTTGTAGTAAAAAACGATACATGAGGACTTGGAAACACATTCCACAAAGTGTTAAGCCTGTTCACAAAGAACAGGTTCTGTTCACAAAGAACAGAACACTTGAAAACCGCCCAAGCTGCTCATCAGTATAGAGCAGCGTAGACAGTTTATGTCCAGCCTGTTCAGCAGACTGAACAGCTTGGGCAAAACTGCCTTTGTTGCAACACATGCAACATATAGAACAGCTTCAGGCTGATATTGCAAATCATTTTCAGGTTTCAATAAGGCATATAACAGGCCTTAAATTCAACCATCAAAAGCATCAACAGGTTTGATTAATAATCTCCCCCTCAGATGCAGAACATGTTTGACTGAGACCTTTTTGTGCCTAACAATGTCCCCCTATTTGCAATAACCAGTCTAAGCTGGCCTTATCAAAAGTCACTATATATTTTTACAGTACATTTATTGAAATAAAATTACAACATCAACATAAAGTAAAAGATCAGTTTATATATACACTGATTTTTGATTACATTAGAACAACACATGTTCTTACAAAAGTACAACTGATGTACTGATGTATATTACCACTAATGTAAAATAGAAAATTACAACAAATGTAAGTAAAGTACAACTAATGTACATTGGACTGTTTTTGTTGGGAACAAATATTGGTAAGCATGTCCAACTGATGGACAGCTTCCATTCTTCACCTACCTAGATGGTAGATGGACTTCATCACAATGGAGGGGGACCTTCAAACATCTTTTCAAGTTCCTCTCTAGTATCCTCAAGTTCTTGAATTTCACTTCTTATTATCATAAACTTGGGATCCTCAAGTTCACCTATTTCATAACAGCCTCTGAGCTGATCCCAGATAGCTGCTCTCCATCTGCTTGACTGCCTGAATGAAACTGCAAGTCTGAAGGCTACAAGCTGTCTTAGATCCACCTTGTATAGATCTGATGCTCTCTGAAAGCATTTCTTCTGAGTAAAGGGATCTACAAAAAATGCCCCCAGCTCAGGCTCTTCAATGATCTTGCCATCTTCAAACTCAATTCCACTAGGCAGGCTATGATCAACTCCTTTCATCTCAATAGCATAATCACCTTGTTCTATCAGGGTGAGGAGTTGTTCCATCTCAGTGTCCTTCCCTGTTCTCCTGGCCTTTATTTTAGGTTGTGTCACATAGACACCTTTACTAACTTCTTTGGAGATTAGGCCAAGATTCTTCACTCTCTCCATCAGCTTCTTTACATATGCTCTGATACTCTTAGCAGTTTCAGACTTAGACTCACTTAGAGCAACTGCCAGCTCAATCCATTCTCTGTACCCCATTTGTGCAACGTCAGTGTAGTCATATGTTTCTAGTTCTGGGCCTGTTGCACCCATTCTGGTTATTTTCAACTTCCACTGACTGCCTTTTCTTGATATGGGCAAAGCTTTAACAATTGCTTCCTTAGCAAGCCTTCTATCAGCAACATCTTGAAATTTTCTTCTTGCCAGGTTGTCACAGTGAAATTGAGCTCTTGCAGAAGGCACTAAAGTTTTGGTCACTGAGACCAGAGCACCTTTTTCTTTTTCTGCTTCCCTCTCTTCTGCTGATCCCTTAGCAGCTTCCAAAATTTTCTTTTGCACAACAAGAGAGGACATTTTAACTTTCATTGCCTCTTGAAGTGCAAAAGACTTAGCAGCTTTTGCAGATTCTTCTTCTTTTTTTAAGGCTTCCAGGGCTTGAAGCTGTTCTTCTCTAAACTCAAAATATTTGTGCATAGGAAGACCCATTTCTTTGGCCCTGGCTTTGTGAAATTTAAGCTCTGCTGCTTTCTGCTGTTGGGGATCAGTTGCTGCTTTTTCTTTTCCTTTAGCTGCTGCAGTGACAGCAGCTTCAGAACTTTCCTCCTCCTCGTCTTCTTCTTCTAAAATCAGATGCCTCCTTCTGCTGCTTGGCCTGTCCTCAGGAATAGTTTCCTCCCCCTTAGACTGAGCAGGGATTGGAGATTCAACCTGAGTAGGTTTAGCAGCGTGAGAGACACACTCTAGTGTACCTGTTGAAGCACCTGCTGGTTGACCAGTGAGTATTGCAGGTACTGATTTCTCCTTAGGAGAAGAAGTTTTCTCCCCCTTAGACTTAGTCTTCGAGGCAGATGACTTCTCCCCCTTTGAAGGAGATGTTCCAGCACCTTCAACACCTGGTCTGCCTGAAGACACGAAGTCATCAGGCTTGCCAGCAGTTTCGGCAGCAGGCCTTGGGCCAACAAGGCTATTCACTAAGAATGCCAAGTTGTCCTTCACCTCTGCAAGCTGTGAAAGACAGGTTTGAAGAGAAGAGGATTGGGTATCAGCAAGGGAGGTCAGCTTAACAATATTTTCCCTATCAGAAGCTGTGAACAGCAAACTTTGAAGCTGTGCAAGATGTAATTCTAGTGAATCTTGCGCATCAGCAAGGTTTGATGACACAAAATTTGATAGGGAGCCAATTAGTGTGTGCAAGCTGGCCAGAGTATCAGGAAGGGTAGAGTTGCAAGAAGTTAGGAGAGATGACAGCTATTGAGAAATAGTTGTCATTGAGGACACAAAGTCCTGTTGGAGTGAAAGAATTGAGGATAGGGAGGTGGACACATGTTGCAGTTGTGCAGTGAGTGCAAGCAGCTGTGGAGAATTATCTGGTTGTGGAGTGGCATGGAAGGAATCCTTGAACAAATCAAAGAACCCCTTAAGCTGTTCAGACACAGAGTCTGAAATAAGAGATGGTAGAGAGGTCATAATAGTTTCTAAAGAACCAACTTTGTTGGTCAGCAGTGAAAGCTGATCCTTCAAAGGCAGGTCGTTAGGAGATGGAGGTGTATTGGTGGACTGTTTAGAGTGGGTTGATGGAGAAGATGAGGAAGAGGCTGGTGTATGAGGATGTGATGGAGAGGGAAGTGGAACATTTGAGAGAAGCTCCATAGCCTGGGCAAAAGTAATGTGGCCCAGCTTGGAGGGGTAATAGGGGCCCTCGCAGCGGCTGTAGCTGCATCATCAGGAGAAGGGGTTGAGGTTGGGGGCCTTTCAGATGCTGCTTGTGTTGCAACACCTTCATGAAGGCCAGTGGGTGTTCCCTCTGCAGTGCCTTGGTGTAAAAGCACCTCATCATGGGGAGATGGGATATGCATTTCAACATCAGCAGTGGTGAAGCCTGCTGATGGAATTCGCATAGAAGTACCAGCCTCACCAAAGGAATGGTATGTTCCCTGAGGTTCATCAGATTGGGTTGTTGGTCCCTCAGCAGCTGTTTGGTGTAGAACAGCTGTATCATGGGGAGCAGAAGTTTGAGGCTGAGCTGCTGATTGGTCTATACCAGCAGTGTGGGTACCTCGTGCAGACTCAGGGTGTAAAGAAGTTTGAGTGGGGGACAGTGTGGACTCAGTATGGAGTGGAGAGGGCTCCTGTCTTTCAATATTCTCAGCCTGTTGAGAGGCTGGAATAGTTGATGTAGTTATCTCCTTTTGTACAACTGGTTCCTGTTGGGAGGAACCAGAGGGTCTAGGCTGACTCTGGGTGGACTCAGGTTGGAGTGAAGCAGGCTCCAATTGTGCTGAGCCTTCTCCCAAAATAGGAGAGGCAGCAGGGGTGGCTTCTCTTACAACTGAACCCTGTTGGGAGGGAATAGAGGAGGTGGTTGTTTAGGCTGGTTTCCTTTTGGTGAGTGATTTTCGATGGTAAAGGATGGATGAAGTGGGTGATTGTGGAGAGGTGATGAGAGGTTCAGACTGGACAGGTTTTGAGACTGGGTCAGAAACAGGTGGGTTGGCCTGTTCCATAGTCTCAGGTGCCACAGAGACACCAGCCACAGAGGCTTGAGGTTCAACGAATGAACCAGGGTGAGGAGCCTGCTCCCCCTCAGCCAAAGAGGCTAAGAGTGCAGACTCAGACTCAGCTGTTTTGGCCTTCTTTTGCATAGGCCCAGCTTCAGTGGTTGCCATGGTCCTCTTAACAAGTTTGGACCTGGCTTTGGATTTTGTCTTGGGAGCAGCTTCTGGATCCACCCTCACAGCAGAGGGTCCTTCCACCAGTCCTAACAACCTCCTCATTGGTGTGGACAGAGGAGGTTCATTTGGAAGAACAGCAGTGTATAAAACTTTATTCCCTATCACAGGGAATGCAACAGTATGATGTAAAGGCTGAGAGTTGTACAGGTGCTCACCACAAACGTGTCTGAATATGAGGCTCAGAAATCTGGGGTATCGAACAGCAGCTGGTCTTGGCTCTTGCTGCACCAGGTTCCTCAAGTTCAGAAAGATCCACTTAGCCATGTCGATTGTAGTTCCATCCACCAGCTGTAGGACTATTGGGATTTCATTAGTTGGTCAAATGAACCAACTTTGCTGCTGAAGCTCATCATCACTGAGGCAAACAGAAAGCTGTAGGTAGGAGACAAGTCCTTCCTGTACAGCGTTGCTCCAATTTTGGGTTCTGCTACACCACAGAAGCGTAGCAAATTTCCCATTTGCTCATTTTCAGGCTGGGGCATGTCATATGAATCAGCAATGGGCAGATGAAGAACCTCCCTGAGAAGATCAACATTAATCTTAATGGTCTGAGTCCCATTAAGAATAGTCCCCTTGATGACTTTGGTGTTGGGGTTGTAGGCACAAGTGTATCAAAACTCGTACACCATCTCCTGGTACAGGACACCAGGAGAAGCAGTCATGGCATAGTTCAACGGATGAACTGTTAAAAACTCCACCATTTGATCATAACCTTTCCCCACATAGTTTTTGGGGATTGTGAGGTTGGCAATGTAGTTTGTGGGTTTGAGGGTGAGCATTGTGGTGACTGATGAATGTTTCTGCACATCATCACCAATGAATACTGGTAGGCAGGGGTTGTTTCTGTGAGCCATTTTGAGAGTAGGGAAAGTAGCAGAAACACAAGACACTTAGTCGAATTTTTAGGGTTCTTAGAAGGTTTATGATAGTAGTGAGGAAGACGAAGATGAAACAGTATGAGGTATTTATAGGATTTGAATGTGAGTGAGTATGAGAGAGAAACATTTGGGCGGTTGATTTGAAAAAGTCGTTAACGGAAAACGGAACGGTTGACCATGTCAGACCGTTTGTCAGACCACTTGAGCCCTTTTTAATCACTAACACACGTAACCCACATTATCCGCAGTAATTAAGTTAAATAAAAACAGAAATTAAGTAACTTAATTGTGAAGAAAAGGTAATTAAAAACTGTTGGTCTAAGCTGTTGGTCAAACCTGTGATGAGCAGGGTCATCACAAGCTGTTCATTCTTCAAGCTGTTCCCTCAGCCTGTTCAACTATGTAGGAACAGGTTGTGTTCAATAGCTGAGCAGGTTACAAGACAATGTCTTGTAAATCAGTGTGAGAGAATGAGCAGAGTGAAGAACGGACCATCAGACCAGGCTGGACGAGTAAACTCTGTTTGTTCAGCCTGTTGTATGTTCAAGCTGTTCAAGGATTTCAGTAAAATGGCTAAGTACAGAACATGTAAAACTTGTTCTGCCTAAGCTGTTTTAAGAAACTTGAGCAGTGTGAGACATACAAGGTCTTAGACCTTTGAGGACACTTAGTCACTTTTGTTTAACATGCCCAGCTTGCTGACAAGGTAATTGAACCTTGTTTCATCAAGAGGTTTGGTGAAAATGTCTGCAAGCTATTCATTTGTGGAAATAAAACTTACCTCCACATTACCTTTCTGAATGTGATCCCTGATGAAGTGATGTCTGACTTCAATATGCTTTGTTCTTGAATGAAATACTGGATTGTTGGAAATGCCAATGGCACTTGTGTTATCACCCAGATAGGAGTTTTCCTATACACAAGCCCATAATCTTCAAGCTGATGTTGCATCCACAGAATCTGCCCACAGCAGCTTCCAGCAGCAATGTACTCAGCTTCAGCAGTAGAAGTAGACACTGAGTTCTGCTTCTTGCTACACCAACTTATCAACTTACCACCAAGGAGTTGACATCCACCTGTTGTGCTTTTCCTATCTAGCCTGCAGCCTGCAAAATCAGAATCTGAATAACCTGTGAGTTCAAGACTTGACTCTTTGGGATACCAAAGACCCAAACCTGGTGTACCCTTCAGGTATCTGAAGATTCTTTTAATAGCAGCTAGATGAGATTCCTTTGGATCAGCTTGGAACCTAGCACACAGACAGGTGGCAAACATAATATCAGGTCTACTAGCAGTTAAAAATAGCAAGCTCCCAATCATACCTCTGTAAGCTGTTACTGAAACAGGTTTGCCACTGGCATCAGCATCCAATTTTACATTGGTTGCCATTGGGGTTTTAATAGGAGAACTTTGATCAAATTTAAACTTTTTCAAGAGATCTAAAGTATACTTTCTTTGATTTATGAAAATTCCAGTTGAGGTTTGTTTAACCTGTAATCCTAAAAAGAAAGTAAGTTCTCCTATCATACTCATTTCATATTTGGATTTCATGAGTAATGAAAAATTCTTGCATAACTGCTCATTGGTAGAACCAAATATTATATCATCCACATATATTTGAACAAGCATGATATCAGATTTCACCTTCTTTATGAACAGTGTGGTATCCACTTTACCTCTGGAATACCCATTGCTCATAAGAAATTCAGTAAGAGTGTCATACCAGGCTCTAGGGGCTTGTTTAAGACCATAGAGAGCCCTTTCCAACATATAGACAAAACCTGGATGTTGTTCATTTTCAAAACCTGGAGGCTGGTTGACATAAACTTCTTCTTGCAGCTTCCCATTCAAAAATGCACTCTTCACATCCATTTGAAATACTTTAATGCTCTTATGAGCAGCATAGGCTAGATACAAACAAATTGCTTCTAGCCTGGCCACAGGAGCAAATGTTTCATCATAGTCAATTCCTTCTTCCTGTCTATAACCCTGAGCAACCAGTCTTGCCTTATTTCTAATGACATGACCTTGCTCATCCATTTTATTTCTGAAACTGATTGAGCTCTTCTTGCATGGCAGTGATCCAATTGGCATCTTTTAGTGCTTCATCCACTTTCTTTGGCTCCATTAGTGAAACAAAACTAGAGAACATACAGAAGTTCCCTAAGCTGTCCCACCTTGTTTGTACCCCTTTACTGATATCACCAATTATTTGATCATTTGGGTGACATCTGATCCACTTAGGATCATTCTTCAGTGATGATTCTCCTGAGTTATCAGCAGCTTCAGTAGGTCCTGTTGAACAGCTCTCAAGATTTTCAGACACACTGTTGTCTTGAGCCTGTTCACTTGTTGAACATGACTGACCACTGTTGAACATATCAGCAGAGGAACTAGGAAAATCAGCATTGATAGGTTCAGGACATGCAGTTGTAATTAGTTCAGTACACTTATTCACACAGGGTGTATTGACATAATCATCATCATGCCCATCATGATTAATAGGTTCCACACTGGGTGTAGTGGAAGCTTTTGAGTCCTCTTCACTGTTTGAATGCATCAGATCATCAAAGTTAAT
Source organism: Centrapalus pauciflorus (assembly GCA_020465985.1). NCBI lineage: Eukaryota > Viridiplantae > Streptophyta > Magnoliopsida > Asterales > Asteraceae > Centrapalus > Centrapalus pauciflorus. The sequence goes on from JAANYP010004359.1 coordinate 21,604, forward strand.
TTCTCCTGAAACTGAATCATGAACAGCTTTGGTGGAAGCATTCTTGGACTCTTCAAAGGTGACATTGATAGATTCATCTATCACTTTTCTTTTGTTGTTGTACACTCTGAAGGCTTTAGAGATAGCAGAGTAGCCAACAAACACACCTTCATCAGCTTTTGGTTCAAACTTTGCCAGCTGGTCCCTTTGATTCAAAATAAAGCAGGGACAACCAAACACATGGAAATAGCTGACATTTGGTTTCCTCCCTTTGAGCAGCTCATAGGGAGTCTTGTTGAACCTTTTCACCACTAAGGATCTGTTTTGGGTGAAGCAGGCAGTGTTAACAGCTTCAGCCCTGAATGATGAAGGTAAACCAGATACACACAACATGGTTCTAGCAGCTTCAATAAGAGTTCTGTTTCTCCTTTCAGCAACTCCATTTTGTTGTGGAGTTCTTACAGCTGAAAAGTTTTGAGTGATTCCTTTCTCTTCACAGAAGTCTTCAAGAGTACTGTTTCTGATTTCAATACCATGATCACTTCTAAGCTGCTTCACTTTGGCAGAGTTCAGCATTTCCATCTTTTTCACAAATCCAATAATTTCTCTAGCAGCCTCTCCTCTGCTCTTCAAGAAGATAACCCATGTGTACCTGGAGAACTCATCAACCATTACTAAAGTGTATCTTCTTCCTCCTAGACTTGGGACATTTACAGGTCCAAACAAGTCCATGTGGATTAAGAAGAGAGGAGTATCAATAGAAAAGTTATGTTTGGATTTAAAAGATGATTTCCTCTGCTTACCTTTCTCACAAGCTGTGTAGAGTTTATCTTTAACAAAGGTTAGAGAAGGCAAACCTGTCACCAACTCTTTCTTACAGAGTTTGTTGATATTCTTGAAGTTCAGGTGTGGCAGCCTTTTGTGCCATAACCAGTTTAAGTCTGCATTTGTTCTTGTGAGAAAACAGGTTTCAGTTGTGGGATCAGCAGATTGCATGTCCACAACATATACACCTTTCTTTCGTTGAGTACACAACACAACTTTACCTTGGGAATCCGATATGTAACCCAGGTGCTCATCAAAGTTAACCTTATAGCCAGCATCACACAGTTGACTTATGCTAACAAGGTTATGTTTTAGCCCAACCACATAGGCTACTCTTTTGAACACTGCAGCACCAGCTTTAAGAGTTCCATATCCCTCAGTGGATCCCTGTACATTGTCACCAAATGTGACTTTTGGCCCTTTTTCAGGCCTGAGATCACTCAGCAGGTCCTTACAACCTGTCATGTGCCCTGAGCAGCCACTGTCCACGTACCAAACCTGGGATGGTTGTTTTTCCTGCCGAGTGATAAGAAGAATATTAGATACTTTTAGGGGAACTCATCACAGAGATGAGTTCTCCTACTTCATCAACATTTGTTGATGGACTTGTGATGTCAATACTAATATTTCCTATTTGAATGGTATCAGTTTGAATACCACTCTCATAGACTGAGATGTTTCCAACACTGTTTATGTTGGCAGTGAGGGAACCATCAGAGTCAGCAGGCCTCATGTCCTCAGTTTCAGGACAGTCTTTGGCCAGATGTGTCTTCATTCCACATTTATAAACACTTTCTCGTTTTAGCATTTTTAGAAGAAGACCTTTCAGAAACACATTCTGGGTTATTTCTGTTGATTCCATCAGCAGGTTTAGCAAACTTATTACTTTTTGATGAATCAACAGCTTGAGTGGAAAGTTCAATAGCCACAGCTTTGCCTGTCTCTTCTTTCCTCTTTTTAGGAGGGCAGATGTCAAAGATAGGAAGCTTAATTGGCTTTTGAACTTCCACAGGTTTAGGAAACTTATTCCCAGATCTCTCAGGCTGAGCAATGGCTTTGCCTTTGCCCTTCCTGAGATGTGATTGATGTTGCCTACCAACATAATCATTATTTCTGGTTTTTAAATACTTATTCTCATTTAAAACCAGTTTACCACTATGATTAGAAAACTTATTTGAAATCACAGCAGGTTTGCCTTCAACCTGAGACTTACTCTTGTTAAAGGCAGACTGCTTACCTTTTGAAAACTTATTTTCAAAATGTTCAGCATATTAGTATGCCTCTTTACACAAGCTTTAGACTCAAAGCCTGTTTTGTCACCAGGTTTGGTGTCCACATCTGCAGTTTGGACATGCTTTCCTTTCTTTTGCTTGTGTCAATCAGCAAAACACTTAGCAAGCTTATTTGATGGAAAACTTATTTCATCAACAGCTTTTGAGCTAGGTTCACACGAGCTGTTAGTGTTTTGAGGCCTGACAAACCTGTTTGTTGAGATTAATTTACCATTCACTTTTTGAATAGAAGTGTTTGGAAGCTCACCAAGAGTGGACAAGTCTTCTTTTAAATTATTAACCTCAACAATGGAAGCTGCTGTGTCAAGATCCCCTCCAAGATAGGCTTGGATATGTGCAGGAATCTGCTGACTTATGCAGTGGCTGACTTTTTGTGCAGATTGGCACCAAGAGTCAACTATCTTTTGAAGCTTAGCATGTTTTATATCTGTTTCTCTCTTTTCTTCCAGTAAAATGGAATTGATGTGTTTTAATTCATCAAGCTCAGCTTCCAACTTATGGAAGCTGTCCTGTTTACTGGATTTTGTTTCAATATCAGTTTTAAGCTCAGATATTTCAGATAATAAAATAGCATGCTTCTCAACAGCAGCTTTCAGATCAACAAGCATATATTCAAACATTTTAACTTTTTCTTCAGAACTGTAATCCATAAAATTTTGTACCTTATACATCATTGTAGGATTCCAGTTTTCCAAGCTGCTGAAAGCTTCAGCTTCAGCCAGATCCTGTTTGAAGGTGCTTGTTGATGGGACATCAGTGTTGGCCATCAGACAGTTATTGTCTTCTTCATCAGATGATGAATCAGACTCCTCCCAGTCACAAGTTTCTGCCATTAGTCCCTTTTGCCGGTTAGAAACCACTGAGTTTTCTAACTTCCTCAGCTTAGCCATGGCCATAAGGTACTTAACCCTATAGCCATCATCCCTGTTTGTCTTGTGTGGTTTGGATGTCTGACCAACAGCTTTTGACACACATTCAGCAGCTATATGGCCAGTTTTGCCACATTTGAAGCACTCAGCTTTGGTCTTGTCAAATGCTTTCTTTTTTACAGCGTTTGAGCTTCCCTGTAGCATGTTTCTTCCAAACCTTTTCTTGTTGAACCTTTTGACAAGCATGGTTATCATCTGCTCATCATCCAGTTCAGCACTATCTGCATTGTCTTCCTCATCAGACATTTCCTCCTTATCATCAGCCTGTTGACCAGGTTGAGTGAACACATCACTCAATTGATTTACAGGTTGTCTCACGCTGGCCACAAAAGCTGCACCTTTCTTAGATATTTCCAAGGCATTTCTCTTCTGTTGCCTTGATTGCTCATCATTCAGTAAGGATCCATATAAGTTAACAAGATCCATACTTCTGATGGTACCTGAGTTCCTTAAAATTGTAGAGAAATAATTCCATTCTTCAGGCAGAACATCTAAGAACTTGTTTACCAAAGTCAGGCTGTCCTTAGTGATCCCAACAGCTTTGGGATCATTTACAAGAGCAGTAAACCTGGTGTAGGTTTCAGTGAGAGTCTCCTTTGGTTTTGCAAAGAAGAGTTCATACTGTCTAACAAGATTATTAATCCTGTTGTCAAGTGTGATTGTGGGTCCATCATAGACAGTACACAAAGTATCCCACATCTCCTTTGCAGTCTTCATCTTCTCAACCTGTTTGAACACATCATCAGGTAGAGAGATGACCAGATTGTTTCTGGCCTTTGCATCAAGAGCCACCAGTCTTTTGTCTTCATCAGACCATTGAGCTTTTGCTTTCTCAAATGTTCTGATTTCAGGAGCAGCTCCTTCAACAGCAGGAGTTATTGTTGTAACAGAGGTTGGCACATGGGGACCCTCCATTACAATCTCTGGTAGTTGTACATCCAGATTCTCTAAGGAGAGCATCATTCTGCACTTCCAACCAGAAAAGTTCTGATGATTGAACTTTGGAGGTTTGCCCATTGAACCATTGTCATAGTATGAGGAACTTGCAGCACTGTTGTCCATGGAAACTTTAGGAGAATGAGAGATCTAGAATGACACACACTCTAAACTGCTCTAATACTAGTTGTAGGTCCCAAAAGATATCCCAAGTATATAGCTTCAAGCTGTAGAGGGGGGGGGGGTGAATACAGCACTTTAAAAACTACACACAATTTTCTCAATGTTTGTATGCATTATTAACAAATGTTAATTACAAACAAGCTTGAATGCAGAAAGGTTCAAGCTGAGATGACAGATACAACAGTATGCCTAACTAGTCTAAGACTAACTTAAACTAATTACAATGAATACACTCACTAAGAATCACTCACTGTGTTTACAAGACTCTGAGGAACAGCTTGAACAAGAACAGCTTAGACACTGAGCACTGTTTTATTCAAGCAGACTTGCATGCATGAAAGATGCACGTTCACTCTTGGTTTTAGCACTTAGCTATTTTGCTTATTCTTCCAATCCTTGGAAGTTTCTTTTTATACTCACTCAGTGGATCTAAGTGAAGCTTCTTCATTGGACGGAATGAAAAAGGAGAAGTCTTGTTGAAAAGACAACATAACCTTTTCTGCACTTTTCTGAAAAGCAGACTTGTCTTCATATGGGCAGAACTTTTGTCTTTTCACTTTGTCTACTGTTGTATTGCCTTTAACCAAATAAGGAATATCAACTTTGTGCTTTTCTTCCTTTGTAAAGGCCTATTTTGATATAACAAAAAGGTCTGTCACCCTTTTTCAAATAACCTTTTGTCTTCATGTAGCAGAACAGCTTGGGCAGGCTGAGCAGTTCTGATTTCCACTTTGTCTTCGACTTTGTAAACTGATCTTGTAGTCAAAAACAATACATGAGGACTTGGAAATACATTCCATAAAGTGTTTAGCCTGTTCACAAAGAACAGGTTCTGTTCACAAAGAACAGAACACATGAAAACTGCCCAAGCTGCTCATCAGTATAGAGCAGCGTAGACAGTTTATGTCCAGCCTGTTCAGCAGACTGAACAGCTTGGGCAAAACTTCCTTTGTTGCAACACATGCAACATATAGAACAGCTTCAGGCTGATATTGCAAATCATTTTCAGGTTTCAATAAGGCATATAACAGGCCTTAAATTCAACTATCAAAAGCATCAAAAGGTTTGATTAATAATCTCCCCCTCAGATGCAGAATAGGTTTGACTGAGGCCTTTTTGTGCCTAACACTTACAAATCTCATAATCAACCGGAAGCTCGTATAGTTAATATGTTAATTGCAGGATTCACTGGTACACTAAAAGGTTGGTGGGATCATTATGTTACACCCGAAAATAAAACCACTATACTTACAAAAACAAAAATTGTTAAAAGAAGAAAATGGTAGTCAAGTCCATACTCAAGAAGGGGATATGGTTAATACATTAATATATGCTATTATAAAAAATATCATAGGAGAACCAAATAATTTTCAAGAACGTAATTCTATAATTTTACTTAACCTTACATGTCGAAAGTTACAAGACTTTAGGTGGTACAAAGATGTATTTTTGGAAAAAGTAATGACTCGTCCTGATTGCAATGAACCTTACTGGAAAGAAAGATTTATAGCTGGGTTACCAAAAATATTTTCAGAAAGAATTAGAAATGTTCTTAAAAAACATTATAATAATGATATTCCTTATAAAAATTTAACTTACGGTGACATAATTCATTTTGTAAATCAAGAAGGATTACAAATTTGTGCTGACTTAAAACTGAAATCTAAAATGAAGAAAGAAGGAATTTTTGGTAGAAAAGTATTAGGAAACTTCTGTCAACAATACGGTTATGAACCCTTAAAATTACCACCTATAAAAGAAACCAAAAGAAGATTTCATAAAAATAATAATAATAGTAAAGTTTATAAATTTCATAGAAAAAGAAGATATTATAACAATAAAAAAATTTTTAAGACAAAAGATAAACCTAAACAAAATTTCAAAAACAATAATAATTTGTTATAAATGCGGAAAACAAGGACATATGACAAAAGATTGTTATGTTAAAAGAAAAATTAATGAACTTAATATTTCTGACGAAATGAAAGAAATAATTAGAAACATTATATTAAAAAATGATTCAGATAACGAAAGTATATCAGATTATGAAGAAAATGATCTTAATGAAATATATACTTCAAGTGAAAGCAGCGATAGCGAAAATGAACACGATTGTATAGGAAATTGTATGTGTAGCCAAATAAATACGTTAACTTTTGATAATGGAGATGCTAATTTACTATTAAGTATGATAGATAAAATAGGAGATGATGAACTGAAAACGATATATTTAACAAAATTAAAAGAGAAGTTTAATCAAGATAATAAAAGTAATACTTCAAATAATCAAGTATATAATTTAAATGATATATGTAAAAGATTTAATAAGACTAATAAAACATTAAACGTTAATGAATTACAAGAAGAATTAAATAACGTAAAGGAAGAAATTAAACAAATAAAACTAAGACTCGCTAATAATGAAACTAAAATAAAAAATCTTGGTAAAGAAAAGGAAAAGGACTATGAAGAGGCTACTACGGTTATTAATAACATAAAATCCATAACTTTCCAAAAATGGAAAGTTGAAGTTAATCTAATAATTAATAACGAGTTTAAACTATCCTTAACAGCTCTAATAGAAAGTGGTGCAGATATGAATTGTATTCAAGAAGGATTAATACCAACTTCATACTATGAAAAAACTTCTCAAATATTATTTACAGCCAGTGGATCAAAACTAAAAATAGAATATAATGTTCATATTTGTAACAATAACTATTGCTACAAAACCAATTTAACTTTAATAAAAAATCTTAATTCACAATGAATATTAGGAACACCTTTTATTACACAACTAAACCCTTTAAGTATTACCGAAGAAGGTATTTGTACTAAAGTACTAAATAAAGATATCATATTTAAATTTACAAAACCCTTAATCCATAGAGAATTAACACGTTAAAGAATAAAAATAAACAGATTAATTTTCTAGTTAATGAAACCAAAGAAAAATGTATATTTAATCAATTAAACGATAAACAAACCCAAGAGAAAATTAAAAAGATAGATGAGAGATTTAAAAATAATGTTTGTGCAAATATTCCTAATGCTTTTTGGAAAAGAAAACAACATATAGTAAGTCTACCATATATTAAGGGATTTAATGAAAAAGATATACCTTCAAAATCTAGTTCTATTCACATGAATGAAGAATTAGAAAATACATGTAAAAAGGAAATACAGGAATTAATAGAGAAAGGCTTAATTCGCAAATCAAAATCACCATGGTCATGCTCTGCCTTTTATGTAATAAATAATGCAGAGATAGAAAGAGGAGCTCCTAGGTTAGTAATTAATTACAAACCTTTAAATAAAGTCTTAGAATGGATAAGATACCCTATTATCAATAAAAGAGATTTACTCAAAAAATTATATGATGCAAAGATATTTTCCAAGTTTGATATGAAATCAGGATTTTGGCAAATTCAAATTGATGAAGCTGATAAATATAAAACTGGGTTTAATGTTCCCTTTGGACACTACGAATGGAATGTAATGCCCTTTGGATTAAAAAATGCACATTCTGAATTTCAAAATATAATGAATGATATTTTAATACCAATCAGTAATTTTGCAATTGTATATATCGATGATGTTTTGATATTTTCAAAAAACATAGATCAACAGTTTAAACATTTTAATAATTTTTATGATCTAATATATTCCAATGGATTGGTAGTATCTCCTACAAAAATGAATCTTTTTCAAACTGAAATAAGATTTTTAGGACATAATATAGATCAAGGAAGGATAAAGCCCATTAATAGAAGTTTAGAATTCTCTAATAAATTTCCTGATAAAATCAAAGACAAAAAACAACTTCAAAGATTTTTAGGATGTTTGAACTATATTCATGACTTCTTTAAAGATTTAGGAATAATTTGTAAACCTTTATATGACCGATTGTAACATCCGGCATTGAACCAGGTTAGCAACAACGACCTAATTAGTATTTAATGACCAATTATAACCTAATCAGTGGTCATTAGAAATTAACCAAAGTGATTAACAAGGTTCATGAAGAAATTCAACTCAAATAGAATCAAATTCATCGGTGCGATGAATCGGGAAATTAATTAATCCGATCGATTTACCATACGAGGGATTAATTCAACTAAGTACATAATTAAATTATGATTAGTAACACTAATCAAACACTAATACAATTACTTAACATTAATTATGCTAGACTAAAACAATTCATTAAAACAATGCATCCATAAGTATTTATGAAATTTCAAGAAAAGGGAAATACAAGAATACATTTCTAAATACATTTATACACAAAAAAAATATATAAATACATGTATAATACATGTATGGCTGGCCTATAGGCCATGTGTGTATTAGAAGTTGACTTTTATTTTTTAATATTACTTTAAACACAATCATTTTTTCTAAAAGTGCACTCTACCTTTTCATCCATGTCTTTCATCATTTGAAAGACCAAACACTTTGCCTATAAATATGACCTCATTTCTCACTTATTTTCCACACTTCAAACAACAAAAACCTCTCCTTTTCTTCTCTCAAAACTGGATTTATACACTCACACATCACAAACTTGTGCATTCAAGTGTTCTTCAAGAAAATCAAGTGTTTTGGTGCATATCTTGCAAGGATTTCAACTTCTACTCAAAATCATATTCTAAATACTTCCAAGTAAGTAAATACTAACTTATTTCATCATATATTTATGTTTATATAAGTCTTACATAATATATATAATCACCAACAACAACAAGTTTTATAAAAACTCAAGTTTATAAGTTTCTAGTTTTTATTTTTAAGTTGTTTCTTTAAATGTGCATATGTATATATGAACATATTATAAACATGTTAATATTATGAATACATGTGTTATATATGTGTTGTATAACTTTTATAACTTTTATACAAGTAGTCTTTGAATAAACAACAAGAATCATAAGTTGTTTCAAGTTTATAAAACTGCGGATTTTCGGCAGAAACTTTATATCGACTTTGAAAAATCATAACTAATTCATAACTCAACGAAATGAGTTGATTCTTGTCTCAAAAGTTAGATCTATGTCTTAACTATAGATCTGGAATTTTTCATAATTTATTTTGGAGTTTAAGACCTCCAGAAATTATTTGGGAAACCGAAAGTTTGACAGCTCAAAAATGTCCAACATAGGGTTTTTAACGAGCTTTTTCACCAACCTAAACATCTCAAAAAATGGCCGTTCTTGATTCTAAAAATCCTTTGTATATAGTAGTTTAATATCCTAGAAAACCAAAGTCTAAAACATTTTGGAGCTTGGTCAAAAACAGCCTCAAAGTAGGCCGAAAAACCTACGAAAAAGCTGGAAAATTATATATATATATATATATATATATATATATATATATATATATATATATATATATATATATATATATATATATGTATATATATATAAACTTGACGTTTTAAGCAAATTTTATTTATAAACTTGTAATGTTGGGTGATTTAAGACATAAAAATCTATAAATATATATATCATCATATATTAGAGATATTAAGTCCTTATTATCATTTAGGACCCGTTTAATCTCGCTCGGTGCATCATTATCCGTCACTTTACGCTAAAAACCACTTTACGCTAGTTTTTACCATCACACGCTCGGTGAGTTCTCATAGCCCCTATTTTCACACTGTTATGTTTTGGGGATGAAATACATGCTTCGTTTTTATATGGACACAGAAATATTTTCATTTCTATTATGTATTACACATGTGGTTCCATTAGCTCTGATATCATGAACCATTAATTACATTTATTTGTAAGCGCGAATATATTGTGGATAGATCTATTGGGAGTCATGTCCCCCACTCGGGTTAGTCGGATTGGCTAACAGCGGGTGCATATATATTCAACAAACGGTATTACGTATGGGAATACTGCACAGGGCAAACTCATTTTAAATTAAGCTTCGGTTGCATGATGGTTATATGTAATACATAACAAGGAATTTATGATTTTATAAATTCAATCTCTATTATTGTTGTCCATACAAGTCAGATTTACGTGTAAACCTATGAGCTCACCAACAATTTTTGTTGACGTATTTTAGCATGTATTTTCAGGAAATTAAGGCAAGTATGCCTTCGGACGTATTTTACTTTCAAGCTTCCGCATCCATGGAGTCGCATGCATGTTTAAAATTAACAGAGATTTAGCTGCATTATTTTGGATATTTTAATTATGTAATCAAATCTCTGTATTTGTGCGAACTTCATTTCTCATATCAGACTATGTAAAACATTGCTATGCTTTAAAGCTTTAACGATGTATTTTAAAAACGTCCATATAGTGGTCGTTCATTATGATTATGGTTACGCTTCCGCACTCGTCACGCCTCGCTGCCAACCAGGGTAGCAGGGTGTGACCGATTGGTATCAGAGCCATAGTTATAGTGAACTAGGTTGCATTAGTACCTAGACTATAACTGTTACAAAAACTAAACTTTCTTCAAGAACTGTGAACACATATATGGACCCTGATGACAATAACATATCGAAATTCACCCCTAGGGAAAGGGTGTGACGAGCACAACGGGAGTCTATCCCGGTACCTGCCCATCAGCCAAGCCCGCCGCAGTAGTAACGGGCAAGCATAGGACAGTGGGGATGGATGCCTCACACTCTCCAAGAGTGGAGAAACGAGGAGGGGATCCAAATCCAGTTTGAAGTCAGAACACCATCTTCCTCTCAAGTGCCGACACTTACCTAGAAACCTATGTAACAAGCGATGCCCCTGTTGGTGGCAAGGGCCGCCAGACACGACCTCCAATTTCGACAAAATCCAACAATAGGTCGGTGAGATCTTTGCAAGGATTAAGCAGGAGGCAATGCAAACCACCAATAAACCTTAGGCCAACCAGAATACCCAGGCGATTTAACAAGACGGAATCGGCGAATTGTGACAGCACCTAGCGGAGCACAAAGCCCACACTGCAGAACTAACCCAACGACTTAATGCTCTGGAGTACGAGGAAACCCCGGAGGCATATCTTTATAGTATCTCTCTAGGCTTTACTATCTGATATATCTTAGGGTAAATAAGGCTTAAGAATTTATCAGAAAATTTTGACCATATCATATACAAAGATTAAGTATCAAGAACTTTTATGAGGAATTAAGTTTTAACTACAACTCTGCGTAGGAATAGATAAAGTTGTGACTATCTGCCTAAGAAATTTCAAACCCGTAGACTTATCCTCTTACCCCCTTAAATACCACTTATGCATTTCTACTATTTGATACTGGTGCTGATAGGAGCTTTATATCCACTAAGTTCACTAAGCAGATAAATTCCATTAAGTGCTACTTATGCTATTGAGGTTGATGACAGTGAGACGCTTAAGACAAATAATATAAGTCGAGGATGCTCCTTAGAATTAGTTGGCCGACTCTTTGAAACAGACATGATACCCATCAAACTGGGAAGTGTTTACGTGGTCATAGGCATGGATTGGCTATCGAAAATCGTGTGGAAATAGTATGCAACAAGAACACAGTTCATATACCTTTAACAAATAAGAAGGTCCTTACTGTCCAACGCAAAGCAAGAAATACCAAAGTAAGCATCATCTCTAGCATTAGGACCCTGAAGTGTTGATAGAGAGGGAGCCAAAGGGAAAGCGGCTCGAAAATATTCTTATTATTTATGGTTACCCCAAAGTTTTTCCAGAACACTTACCTGAACTCCCAACATCGAGGCAAGTCAAATTAAAAAATAGGCCTAGTATCAGGTGCGGTACCAGTGGCTCGAGCACCATGCCGATTAGCCCCATCAATAGTATAAGAATCGTCCAACCAACTGTAGGAGCTCTTAGATAAAGGGCCTATCAAACCGAGTTCCTTGCTTTGGAGGAGCTCCAGTTTTGTTCATAAAGGAGAAGGATGGAACTTTCGGGATGTGCATCAATTACCGAGAAATTAAATAAGCTAAAAAAACCAATACCCACTTCCAAGGATCAATGAATTGTTTGACAAAACTCCAAGAATTAAGCTTCTATTCGAAGATCGACCTAAGGTCTGGTTATCATCAGGTTAGAGTTCACAAGAAAGATATTCCAAAGACAGCTTTCAGATTCCGTTTCGGTCATCATAAATTCCTATTAATGTCGTTTGGATTAACCAGTGTCCCCAACGGTACTCATGGACCTCATCGGGTGTGCAAACCTTATTTAGACAAATTCGTGATTGTATTCATGAATGACTTTTAATCTACTCACGAAACGAGAAGGAGCACGAGCAACATTTAAGACTGATTCTGGAATTATCGGAGAAAGAACAACTATATGCTAAGCTTTCTAAATTTGACTTTTGGTTAGGAGAGGTGAAATCCCTCGGTCACGTGAACAATAGAAAAGGAATCCAAGTCGACCCCGCAAAGATCGAGGCTATCAGGAAATGGTCAACTCTTAGAACCCCCATAGAGATACAACAGTCCTTAAGACTTGCCACTTATCATAGGCAATTATCAAAAAAAAAAAAAATTCTCAAAGATCACCGGAGCTCTAACAGAACTGACTCGAAAGGACATTAAGTATGATTGGGGCGAGAATCAGGAGACATCGTATCAGTTATTAAAGCACAGGGGAGTGCACTTAATTTATCCAAGAGAAACAAGAAATTTGTAGATTACTGTGACGCTTCACACAATGGGCTGATGTAGAAAGATAAGGTCATAGCTTATACTTCATGAAAACTTAAGGTTCACGAGGTGAATTACACAACGCATGATCTAGATCTTGGAACAGTAGTCTTTACCCTTAAGACTTGAAGACATTAGTTGTACGGTAAGAAGTGTATTACACTCACGGACCCTAAGAGCCTCCAACACATCTTGAACCAGAAAGAGTCAAATATTAGGTAACATCGTTGATAGAGCTAATAAGGGGTTGCAACAGTGAGATTCGTTATCACCTGAGGAAAACTAATGTGGTTGCAGACGCTCATAGCCGAAAGAAATGAGTTAAGCCGTTAAGAGTACCCGCCATAGTTATAACCACTCAACCAAACCCTTCTTTCTTAGTTCATGAAGTTATTAAGGAGGAAAATATGAAAAATAAAGCCCTGCACAGAATGGATAAATAGTTTGGAATAAGGGTTAATGGAAATCAATACTTCACGAATAGAGTCTGGTTACCCTGTCTTTGATAGAGTAAGAAAACTGGTTAAAGATGACGGTCACAAATCAAGATATGTCGTTCACCCCGGATCCGATAAAATGTATCATAGGGAACTATACGGGTGGCCTATCATGAAGGATGACATTGCCACATATGTCAAAAAAAAATTTCTAACATGCTCCAAAGTTAAGACCAACATCAGAAACCATTTGAGTAATATTCGACCACCTAACAAAATCCGCGCGTTCCTACCAATCAAGAAGAACATCAGGATGATTAAGCTAGTCCAAACGTACCTCAAGAAAGTCGTCTCCGGACACGGAGTGCCTATTATAATCATTTTTTATATGGATAGCAGATCTACAGCTAAGCTTTTGGCAATTATTATAGCAAACTGTGGATACAAACCTGGACATGAGTACCACATATCACTCTCAGACCATGGTCAGAATAATAGAACGATCCAAACCCTAGAACATACATCAAGAGCCTCTGTAATGGATACTCATTTGCCTTAGTGGAATTATCATACTACAATAGCTATCACTCAAGTATTAAAGCTGCTCCGTTTAAAGCCCTCTACGGGCAAAAGTGTCGATCACCGATTTATTTGGAAGAAGTGGGAAATTGCCAAATCACTGGTGTTAAGATCATTCACGAAACAACCGAAAGGATAGTACAGATGCAAAACTGACTAAAAGTTGCCTACGATTGTAAGAAAGTTATGCAGATGAAAATAGAAAATCCCTTGAGTTCTAATTAGGAGAACGAGTACTGATGAGAGTCTCGCCATGGAAGGGCGTGATACGATTTGGGAAACAAGGATAATTAAACCCTCGATACATTGGCAATGCAAAGTCTTAAAGGGAATTAGACTCGTAGCTTATCGTTTAAAGTTACCACCAGAGCTTAGCAGCATGCACAATACCTTCCATGTATCGAATAAGAAGAAGTGTTTGTTAGAGGAGACACTTGTTACCCCTTGGAAGAGATCCAGCTAAATGATAAACTTCGCTTCATCAAAGAGCCGGTTGAAATCATGGACCGTAAGGTCAAAGGATTGAAGCACAGTTGTATACCCATCCTCAAGGTCAGATGGAAATTCTAGACATGGACCAGAATTCACTTAGGCATGCAAAGGCTAGTTTAAGCAAAGATACTCTCATCTACTCTTAAGTAACTATACCCCTGAGGAAACAGCATAAAATTTCGGGACGAAATTCCCTTAACAGGGGGAGACTGTAACATCCGGCATTGAACCAGGTTAGCAACAACGACCTAATTAGTATTTAATGGCCAATTATAACCTAATCAGTGGTCATTAGAAATTAACCAAAGTGATTAACAAGGTTCATGAAGAAATTCAACTCAATTAGAATCAAATTCATCGGTGCGATGAATCGGGAAATTAATTAATCCGATCGATTTACGATATAAGGGATTAATTCAACTAAGTACATAACTAAATTATGATTAGTAACACTAATCAAACACTAATACAATTACTTAACATTAATTATGCAAGACTAAAACAATTCATTAAAACAATGCATCCATAAGTATTTATGAAATTACAAGAAAAGGGAAATACAAGAATACATTTCTAAATACATTTATACACAAAAAAATATATAAATACATGTATAATACATGTATGGCTGGCCTATAGGCCATGTGTGTATTAGAAGTTGACTTTTATTTTTTAATATGACTTTAAACACAATCATGTTGTCTAAAAGTGCACTCTACCTTTTCATTCATGCCTTTAATCATTTGAAAGACCAAACACTTTGCCTATAAATAAGACCTCATTTCTTACTTATTTTCCACACTTCAAACAACAAAATCTCTACTTTTCTTCTCTCAAAACCGGATTTATACACTCACACATCACAAACTTGTGCATTCAAGTGTTCTTCAAGAAAATCAAGTGTTTTGGTGCATATCTTGCAAGGATTTCAACTTCTACTCAAAATCATATTCTAAATACTTCAAAGTAAGTAAATACTAACTTATTTCATCATATATTTATGTTTATATAAGTCTTTCATAATATATATAATCACCAACAACAACAAGTTTCATAAAAACTCAAGTTTATAAGTTTCTAGTTTTTATTTTTAAGTTGTTTCTTTAAATGTGCATATGTATATATGAACATATTATAAACATGTTAATATTATGAAAACATGTGTTATATATGTGTTATATAACGTTTACAAATTTTATACAAGTAGTCTTTGAATAAAACAACAAGAATCATAAGTTGTTTCAAGTTTATAAAACTGCGGATTTTCTGCAGAAACTTTATATCGACTTTGAAAAATCATAACTAATTCATAACTCAACGAAATGAGTTGATTCTTGTCTCAAAAGTTAGATCTATGTCTTAACTATAGATCTGAAATTTTTCATAATTTTTTTTGGAGTTTAAGACCTCCATAAATTATTTGGGAAACCGAAAGTTTGAAAGCTCAAAAATGTCCAACATAGGGTTTTTATCGAGCTTTTTCACCAACCTAAACATCTCGAAAAATGGCCGTTCTTGATTTTAAAAATCATTTTTATATAGTAGTTTAATGTCCTAGAAAACCAAAGTCTAAAACATTTTGGAGCTTGGTCAAAAACAGCCTCAAAGTAGGCCGAAAAACCTCCGAAAAAGCTGGAAAATTATATATATATATATATATATATATATATATATATATATATATATATACTTGACGTTTTAAGCAAATTTTATTTATAAACTTGTAATGTTGGGTGATTTAAGACATAAAAATCTATAAATATATATATATCATCATATATTAGAGATATTAAGTCCTTATTATCATTTAGGACCCGTTTAATCTCGCTCGGTGCATCATTATCCGTCACTTTAGGCTAAAAAGCACTTTACGCTAATTTTTACCATCACACGCTCGGTGAGTTCTCATAGCCCCTATTTTCACACTGTAATGTTTTGGGGATGAAATACATGCTTCGTTTTTATATGGACACGGGAATATTTTCATTTCTATTATGTATTACACATGTGGTTCCATTAGCTCTGATATCATGAACCGTTAATTACATTTATTTGTAAGCGCGAATATATTGTGGATAGATCTATTGGGAGTCATGTCCCCCACTCGGGTTAGTCGGATTGGCTAACAGCGGGTGCATATATATTCAACAAACGGTATTACGTATGCGAATACTGCACAGGACAAACTCATTTTAAATTAAGCTTCGGTTGCATGATGGTTATATGTAATACATAACAAGGAATTTATGATTTTATAAATTCATTCTCTATTATTGTTATCCATACAAGTCAGATTTACGTGTAAACCTATGAGCTCACCAACAATTTTTGTTGACGTATTTTAGCATGTATTTTCAGGAAATTAAGGCAAGTATGCATTCGGACGTATTTTACTTTCAAGCTTCCGGATCCATGGAGTCGCATGCATGTTCAAAATTAACGGAGATTTAGCTGCATTATTTTGGATATTTTAATTATGTAATTAATTCTCTGTATTTGTGCGAACTTCATTTCTCATATCAGACTACGTAAAACATTGCTATGCTTTAAAGCTTTAACGATGTATTTTAAAAACGTCCATATAGTGGTCGTTCATTATGATTATGGTTACGCTTCCGCACTCGTCACGCCTCGCTGCCAACCGGGGTAGCAGGGTGTGACACCGATTAAAAACAAATCCTAAGCCATGGACTCAAGAACATACTAACATCATTAAACACGTTAAACAAAAAGTTAAAAGTTTACCATGCCTTAATATCCCAGATACTGATGCTAAATTTATTGTAGAAACTGATGCTATTATTATAGATTATGGTGGCATACTTAAACAAAAACTTAATAAAGAAAATAAAGAACAATTGGTAAGGTTTCATTCGGGATCATGGAACGAAACTCAAATTAATTACTCAACTGTCAAAAAAGAAATTTTAAGTATTGTTCTTAATATTAAAAAATTTGAAGACGATCTTTATATGAAACCATTTTTATTAAGAATTGATTGTTTATCTGCAAAATACATTTTAGAAAAGGATGTAAAAAATTTAATTTCCAAACAGATTTTCGCAAGATGGCAAGCATTACTAAGTAACTTTGATTTTCAAATAGAATTTATAAGAGGAGAAAACAATTCACTTCCTGACTTTTTATCAAGAGAATTTTTATAGGGAACATGAATATTCCTACAAGGAAGGTAGTCCTTTCAAAGCAAACTGTTCCTTCCTCTCCTTCAGCTTCCTCCAACGTTAATCCTTTAATTTCAAATCGTCTTATTCGGTCCCCTTACTCTCAATTAACCCAACCTTTTTCTCCAACCCAACATTCCAGCATCCTTACCTATTCCCAAAAAGCCCAAAACCCTTCAGATAAACCTAAATCTCCTATTCATACTACCCCAAGATCTCCTATTACTTCTCCTTCAAGACAATCAGGGAACTTTTCATACATTGATAACCCAAATAAGCTTTTAATAAAAATATTAGAACAAGATGAAGTTGAGAAAATTGATGATAACGTGACTACTCCCCAGACAAACTTTATACCTCTTCTACAATATCTTTATCCACCAAATTCTCATTTTTATGTTGATAACCTAAAAACTCGAGAGTACTATGAAGCCATCTTAATTGACACTGATTCAGTAATTATTGAGCATTTATTTAATAATCAAGATCAATCTAAGATCGCTTATAGCAAAGTCAAAATAATGAAGATCATAACCCCTGCTGAATGGGGGTCCCGACTTCATGTTGAAAAAACACTTTCCTGCTTTAATGCTAGACCACATTTTAATTACTATGATTACCAGACGGCTTGGTTTAATGCTTTTCTTCTTCGTAATTTTTCGCATTCATGGTTCTTCTATTTTACTGACTCATTCTCCAAAACCTTTCCTAATAAACATCCTTTGTGGTTTGTTCGTTGGTTCCAATACATGGGAATCATTCCTCAGGCATTTCCTATCTCTGTTAATAATGCTTTCAAACAATTCAAAATACTATTTCCTTCTGATACTCCAATATTTGAGCATACTTTTCGCTTTTCTATTATATTTAAAATACCATGGATATTAACGTGGCATTATAAATTATTCCTGCCAGTCATAATAATCCTAATCAGTCTTCTCCACCAACCCTTTTTCGTGAATATAAAGTAAAATGGTGGAACAAGTTTGATGAATCAAATGCTGATCTTAATGCAGTTAATCATATCATAGTTCTATTCATAAATATGTGTCTCCTGTTTCTTCTCCTTCATCTTCCTTATTCGATTACGAATTAATTCAAAAGATTAAGAATTCTACTCCTGAAGAAATTCAAAAGATACTTAATAATGTTCGTAATTCTCCTACTAATTCCATTCCTGATGATTTCCTACAAGAAGCTCAAGACCCATATGCAGATTTCGAAATATAATTGTATTGGATTCAAGCCAGTTTCGCGTACCGTTTAATTACTGGAGCCCGAGGTGTGTGTAATGTGATAAAGTGTGTTTCATGTGTTTCCTAAAGACTCCAATGTTTTCGTAGTGAATTTCAAGATGGATGTATGTATGTATTGCATAAGTATTTTGTAATGTATGTATTTCATATTTTATTTCAAGAAAGCAATTATTTCAAGAAATATCCATGAAGACATTCAACGACATATTTGGTAGCTTCAAGACAAAAATATGATGGCAAGTACTATTGAAGAAAGTCTTCTACTATGCAAGATGCCCTTACAAGATGACCTTTACTATTGAAAAAGTTACTTACCCATTCAAAATGACCTTTACTATACAAAAGTGACCTTTGAAAATGTCTATATAAAGTGAACTTTGTGATGAAAGAAGACATCATAAAATCATCCTCTTATGTCAAAAACCCCTTCTCAAAAAATTGTTCTTTCAACTACCCAATGCTCCAAGTGTTTAGATTTTTAGATTCATATTGCTACTTCGTGTATTCCAATTTCCTGTAATCATCAAGAATTTAATAAAGGTATAATTTTCTATATCTTAATTGATTATTGTTATTTAGAATGCTTGTTGTCAATCTTATTTTTTATCTGAATTATTTTGTATCTCCGATCATATATATATATATATATATATATATATATATATATATATATATATATATATATATATATATATATATATATATATATATATATATATATATATATATATATATGTATATATATATATATATATATATATATATATGTATATATATATATATATATATATATATATATATATATATATATATATATATATATATATATATATATATATATATATATATATATATATATATATATATATATAAAAGGTTGATGTCTCTTTGTTTCTGTTTTTATGCATTCATCACACACTGTACACGCACACACTGCACTCATACTTCTTTTATGAAAGCAAAAAGGAAATGGTTGTGGTCTCTGTTGCATTGCTGGACTGTTTCTATCACAAACGACAGCGCACACACATACTAATGCTGTCATATTCATACTCTAGCTGCACATTTGTATTTATATATGTTGACCCCTATTGCTTTCTGTCACATACACACCCACACAAGGCTACTATTTTTGTTTTATACTTTACAACCCAAGGTACACACCAAAAAGGGAAAAGAATTGTTGCTAGGTTGTTTCGGTATTGAAGATTCCTTAAAGGTTTCGGTATTGGTTTAATGGGTTTTGGTAGCTGTCAATTTCCATCATGGTAATATGATGAACTAAATCCATAAATAGCCGAAGGCCAAAGGCCAAATAGCAATATAGAAATAGCCGAAGGCCAATGGCCTTCTTGGCTTTCATTCTTTTGATCAAAACCAAAAGAAACAACTTCAACAATATTAGTTTCAGTTTTCTTAATTTTAAAATATGAAACATGCTAATATGATGAACTAAATCCATAAAGATTACATGCATGCTATTTGTTTTAACCTTTCAACACTAACTTTGTCAAATTTTTGTTCATGAAACTATAGAAACCGTAGGTTTCATATATACTCTCAATCAAGGATTTAATCATGGAAATTATCTTAAATCTTTGTTGCTTTGGTGCTTTAATGCTTCCTACTTCTTAATTCTTGCTTAATTCTAGCTTGAGGATGATCTTGATGAATGAAGGAACCGTGGGATGAAGTAAGAGAGTAGAGAGATCTAAAAGTGAGCAGAATCCACATTTGGGTTTTTATAAAATTGCAAGTTTCATTTTTTTTTAAAAAATTTGACCCCTTTAATTTATCTTTCTTTCATTTAATTATGAAAATTAAATTACATACTCTATAACTATCACATATAACTTTTATTTATTTAATTTTGACATAATAAATTTTATAAATAAAACTTATAACTGAATTTAAATTACATAGCTAATAAATGTAATTTTAATGTAATTAAAATTACATTTAACATATTGATTAACATTAAGCTGGTTAATTAATGCTAATCACGTTTATCGTTGTTAATTAAAGTTTAGGTTGTTACATGCTGCTTTAGAAAATCCAAAATCTTCTCCTTACGGTAAAAGTGGCCCATAACCAGAGGATCTTTGGGACTTATTCAATCAAGTTAAGATCAATATTCCTCTGATAAAAGGCCATTCAACATGTTCCATCTTATGCCAAATTTCTAAAAGATCTCTGTACTCAGGAAAGAAAGTATAAGTTCTCGCTCCCAAAGCAGATCAATCTAACTGAATAGTTGAGTGTAGTAGTTTCTAGTTCTCTACCTCCTAAGCTGAAAGATCCTGGATCACCATTGATTCCAGTGACAATAGGCAATGTGCAGATTAAGAAGGCACTGCTTGATCTTGGAGCTAGTGTTAATATTTTACCTGGAAACTTGTTTTATAAACATGATGTAGGTCAGTTACAGACAACTGATATTATCTTGCGGATGGTAGATCGGTCAAGCAAGTGCCCAAGAGGTATTTTATCAAATGTCATAGTAAAATTTGAAGATTTTTACTATCCAGTTGATTTCCTAGTATTGGACACCGAACGATCAATAGGAGATAATCAACCGGCTATTATCCTAGGCAGACCTTTCTTAGCTGCGATTAATGCACAAATTATCTGTAGGACAGGAGCAGTGGATATTGCCTTTGGTAATAGGAAATTAAGACTGAATGTAGTTAATGCTTCTAGTGTCTCTGCTATTGATTCAGAATGTTATCTTATAGACATGGTGGAGGAACTTGCGCAACAAAATAGTTCGTTAATCAACATCGAAGATGCTACTGAGTTATTCTTTGTTGAGAATGAGTTTGCCAAGTTAAATCCTACTGAATGTGATAAGCTAGAAGTAGTCATGGATGCCACATTAGAATCAAATCAACCACCGTGGACCCATAAGACTGAAAAACTACCTACTGATTTACCTAATTCGGCAATACCTTCAATAGAGCAACCACCTGTTCTAGAATTGAAGGAGCTGCCATCTCATTTAAAGTATGCTCTTCTAGGTCAGAATGGCAAGTTACCTGTCATAATTTCATCAGATCTGACTGAATAGCAAGAGAAAGCCCTACTGCAAGTATTAGTCAAATATAAAGAAGCAGTAGGGTGGACGATAGCTAATTTAAAAGGAATCAGTCCCACTTTGTGTATGCACCGAATCATTACTGATCCAGAAGCTAAACCAGCTCGAGATGCACAAAGGAGATTGAATCCTAATTTGAGAGAGGTAGTTAAAAAGGAAGTATTAAAATGGTTGGACGCTGGAATTATATATCCTATATCTGATAGTAAGTGGGTAAGTCCAATCCAAACTGTGCCCAAGAAATCCAGAATTACAGTCATTAATATTGAAGAAGGAGAGAAGATAACTACTCGCCCTGTAACTGGGTGTGGAGTGTGTATCAATTACATAAAACTCAATGATGCTACTTCCAAGGAACATTTTCCGCTACCATTTATAGATCAAATAGTGGAAAAATTAGCAGTACAGAAGTTTTACTGTTTCCTGGATGGATATACAGGTTAGAATGAAATCCCAATCCATCCAGAGGATCAAGAGAAAACTAAATTTACTTGTCCCTATGGCACCTTTGCCTACTGAAGGATACCATTTGGACTATGTAATGCACCCGCCACATTTCAGCGTTGTATGATGGCTATCTTTTCAGATATGGTGGGTGGTTCTCTTGAAATATTTATGGATGATTTCTCCATATTTGATAAAACATTTGAAGATTGTCTGGGACATTTATAAAAGGTCCTAAAGAGATGCACTGAAACCAACTTATGTTAAGTTGGGAGAAAAGCCATTTTATGGTAAAGGAAGGGGTAGTCCTAGGTCACATTGTGTCCGAAAGGGGAATGGAGGTAAATAAAGCAAAAGTTCAATTAATTTTCTCACTTCCACCCCCCACTAGCGTTAAAGGAATAAGATCATTCTTAGGCCATGCTGGTTTTTATCGGCGATTCATTAAAGATTTTAGTGAGATCTCAAGGCCGTTATGCAATCTTCTTTCAAAAGACACCGAGTTTAATTTTGATGATGCTTGTATGGAAGCATTTGAGAAGCTTAAATCAAAATTAACCGAAGCGCCAATTTGCAATCTCCGGATTGGTCTCAACCGTTTGAGATCTTGTGCGATGCGAGTGACTATTCAGTTGGTGTTGTTTTAGGACAAAGATTTGAGAAAAAGCCAGTGGTCATTTACTACACAAGTAAAACCTTTAATGAGGCACAAATCAATTACACCACTACGGAAGAAGAGTTACTAGCTGTCGTGTTTGCCATAGATGAATTCAGATCATATATTTGGGGGGCAAAAGTAATCGTGTACTCTGACCACAGCGCTTTAGGACATTTATTGGCAAAGAAGGATGCCAAGCCCCGATTGATTCGATGGATCCTTCTATTGCAAGAAAATCACTTAGAAACTAAAGACAAGAAAGACACAAAAAATGTTGTTGCCGATCATTTATCAGGGCATCAATTAATCCCAACAAACTCAACTGATCAAATCAGGGTCTCCTTCCCTGATGAACAATTATTATCTATCTAAAATTCACTGGTTTGCGAATCTAGTTAACTATTTCGTAACAGGAAGATTGCCAGACACTGAAACTCACAACAAAGAAAATATTTCTATGCTCAAGCAAGGCAATACATTTAGGATGAGCCTGATTTATTTAAAATTGGAGCAGATCAAATTATAAGACGATGTGTCCCTAACTAGGAACACGAAGATATTCTTAAACACTTCCATGCATATGCATGCGGTGGCCATTTCAGCGCAAAGAAAACTGGCCACCGGATATTGTAGTGTGAGTTTTTCTGGCCCACGATATATAAGGATGCCTACGAGTTTGTTAAAGGGTGCACAAATGCTAGCAAACTGGTGGCATCGCGAAAAGTGATGAAATGCCTATGACCCCGATATTAATTGCCGAAATATTTGATGTATGCGCCATTGATTTTATGGGACCTTTCCCTAAATCATTTGGATACGTGTACATCTTAGTTGCAGTAGATTATGTTTTTAAATGGGTGGAAGCAGAAGCTACACGCACTAATGATAACCGGGTTGTATGCAAATTTGTTAAAAGAAATATTTTAGCACAACACGGTATTCCAAGAGCTATCATCAGTGACGGAGGGTCACATTTTAATAATAAACATTTTGCTAAACTCCTTAAATAGTGTGGAGTTAACCATAGAATAGCAACGCCTTTCATCCGCAAACTAGCGGACAAGTCGGGATCTCTAATAGAGAGATCAAGAGAATCCTTGAAAAAACTGTCAGACCTGATCGTAAAGACTGGTCAAAAAAATTAGAGGATGCTCTATGGGCATACAGAACCGCATTTAAAACACCAAGCGGTATGTCCCCATGTAGACTTGTTTATGGTAACCTTTACCATCTCCCAGTGGAACTAGAACACCGAGCTCTATAGGCAATCAAAAACACTAATTTTAATTTACATGATGCCGGTGTTGATAGGAAATTCCAATTGAATGAACTGGAAGAAATTCGTAGAGAAACCTACGAAAGCTCCATAATTTATAAAGAGAAAACTAAGGTTTTCCATGATAGAATGATTAAAAATAAAATATTTACCAAAGGAAATAAAGTTTGGTTTTTTAACGCAAGACTTAGACTATTTCCCGGTAAATTAAAAAGTAAATGGACATGTCCATATATTGTAACGAATACCTACCCACACGGTGCGGTAGAAATACGAGACCTAAAAGGTGATGAGCCATTTAAAGTAAATGGACATAGACTTAAATTATATGTTCAATGGGGCACCAACGATATGTTAGTATGTGAACTCATCAGACTACAAGATCCTAATGTTAATTATTAGTTTAGGAGCAGTACGTCTGGCTAAAGACGTAAAACTTAGCGCTTTCTGGGAGGCAACTCAGAGTATCTTGATTATTTGAATTTAATTGTTTTTAAGTGTGTTTATTTGCTTAATTATGTGTACCCAATTAAGTTGGGGTGGATTGTCCTCCTGAACTTAGTTGTGTTTAGAAATTAGGTTTTAACTTAAATAATGAGACCCCACATCAGAATGTAAAAAATTTAAGCACGGAGTAGAATTATTTTAACCCGATAATAGGAGAGTAAGTTGGGGAGAATGCCTGTAAAAATTAAAATATTAAAGAATTAGGGTTTCAAGACCAGTGCACGACCCAGATCACGAATCCAGAGGCCCGGGCGCAGGGGGGGCGCAGGCCTGCGCTTGCCCTGCGGCCCGAAGCGCTTAAAATCTTATAAAAATGGTACTGATCGTCCCCATAACTCCAAAACCCTAATTCCAGTTCCAGAATTGGCGGATTTTGATTTCTAAGGCTAAAAACCTTCAGAAGTTCGTATTTTTCACGTCAAATCTTCAATCCGACGTTAGTTCTTCTCAATTACTAGCAAGGTATACTCCCTATAACCCCTTTAACATCATTCTACCTTAGTTTCATAAAGTTTAATCATGCATGCATGGATTGAGGTTTTTAGGAGTTACACAATTTTTATAGAAAAAAGGATTACTAAAAATTTTCTAAATAGTCATTTAATTTATATAAAATTATTTTTGCAAAACTTATGCATTTTTCCGTATTTATTAGATTTTGAAACTTTTTGTCGTAAACAGTTATGTTTTTATTATTTATTATTAAAGTTCACGCATTTGATAGGGTTAGATTTGGATCACGTTGTTGGTGAGACTTAGGATTAGTTTGTTTATTATTGAAAAAGGGTGTTTAAATAATCATGCATCATTTACGTAAAAAATCCCAGTTTTATAATCCTTTGTCTTTGCGCTATTTTTAGATGTCAACCCAGTTCATGCAAACGGTAACCGTCCCGGAAATTCCCAAAAACCTAGGATGAGAACCCACGACCCTAGGGATGTCCGCTTTGAGAAACCCCTCAATGCGGAGTTCCCTGTAATTCCACCCAACAGAAACAATGGTAAACCATCTAGGTTTCTCATAGAGCGTACCCTAAAAGAACCTGACTTTGACAATTTTGAAATATTAGAGTGTTTTGAGCGACTAGGATGGGCTAGAGCTATACAATGGGAACTTTCATATATTCATACTAGTATAATCCAACAGTGGTTTGCCACAATGCGTAGGATTGAGAGGTCTGAGGATCATGATTTCGAACTAGTGGGAAGGGTAGGAAACAAAGAGGTGGTAATTTCTAGAGAAAAATTGTATGAAGAATTCTTAATTGACACCGAAACACCTCGTCCTATGGATTTCTGGACATTAACTAATACCCAGGGGGATAGAATGCGTAAGGTTAACAAATGGACTAATCAATGGGATCAAATAATGGCAACTGTTTTTGGAATTTCGATTAGAACTGCCCGGACATATACCGCCTTCAATAGAGGTGATTTATGCCCATTAGCCAAAGTTATGTGGAAGTTTGTTATCTTTAACATACTTCTGTGTCATCAAGACACCATATATGTAAGACCACTAGAAATTCTCTAATTACATGCGTTGATGATTGGATACCCGATCGTATCTCTAGAATACATTATTATGCAAAATTTGTGGGAATGCCATGTCTTAGGCCAAGGGATAAATTACCCTCATTATAGAATGTTGACCAAATTATTTGTGATAGAAAAGGTTGTGTCCGAGGAATTGCCCAAAAAGATCCTTAACCCAAATACCACATGGTTTGCTAGGGCTAGTTTTATGCAACTGAGAGAGGTTTCCAAATTCGTTGTCCAAAATCTGCTAAATTGATCCAAATCCCTTTCAAAGCCCCTGAACCCGTACCTGAAAGACAGAGTAATAAAGGAAAAGCCAGAATGGAAGTTGATGAAGAAAATCAGAGGCCATAGAAGAGGGTCGAGACCGTTGATCTCGTTTGGGATCAAGTGCACAAGCTGAAGGAGACACTTGGAGACTTAGTAAACACGAACAATATATTGCTTATGGAGATCCAAATGCTTCGGGAAAATCAAAAGAAGAATGATGAATTGTTTCACACACACTCGGACTAGCTCACCAATCTTTAGATCATTGTCAGAGAGTTAGAAGAGATTGTCGCACCTCCGGCCGAATGTTGATCTTATAATTATTTGAATATTAATTTTAATTATGCGTGCTAAACATTAATTATGGTTTTTTTATTTCTGATGTGGTGGTTTGTTTTGTTTAGTTTGGTTATTTACGTTTATTTGGATTGTAATATTACTTTATTTTTATTTTTAATTTTAAAGTGTGATGTTTACTTTAAGTTGAATTAGAAAAGTTGAATTTTGCTTGTTTATTATTTATTGGTTTAATTTTAATTGTTATGGATAAGGGATATGTACCGATCTATCTTTCTATGATCTTAACTGATGAATTAATTTTGATGTGACGAGGACGTCACAAAAATCTAAGTTGGGGAGGGTAGATTATAACGATAAAATTAATTAATTAATTTACCCCTCACAAAAAATTTTAGACTACAATCTATATCAAAAATTAGAAAGATTTCCAGCCCCGCGTACCAAAACAGTAAAAAAAATTGAAATTTTAGTAGTGTAGGGCGCAAGGGGGCGCAGGCCTCTGAAAAATCACTATTTTTGTGCCCAAAATTTGCAAATTTAAGCTTCAAAACACCCACATTTTCATAAATATCAAAGATCTAGGCTAGAAATCACCTCTTTGTGGGTAGTTGCATCCATTTTGAAGATTTTTGTGTAGAGAAAGTGGTGAAGAAAAAAGCTAGATTTGTACCAAGTTGAGCTTCCAATCACCAAGGTTAGTGTTTTTATTAAGTAATTGCAACTTATTTCATACTTTTTGAGCAAAAAAGAAAGCTTGAGCTTCATGGTCATCCATGGAGTTTTCATGGTGATTTTGACTTTGTTGAGTCAAAGTATGTGAAATTGCATGAATTTGATGATAACCTTGATGTATGTTTTATGAGATATGTGTTTATGTGTTATGTTTGTTAATTTTTCATGGTTAATTTCTTGAAATTAATTTGAATTTAAAAAGTTGGTTGCCTAAATGTGCATATATTGTTAAAATCACAAAACTTGGGTGATTAGCTTAAAAATTAATTTTATTTGCTAAATGGTTTTTATAAAATTTGATAAATGTTTAGTGCTTTAAATCATGTTAAATAATAGACTATATATATAGGATGCAAAATGTGAGCGTAAAGAAGTGTGTGTGTGTGTGGGTGTGTGTGTGTGTGTGTCTATATGTATAGTTGCATTTTTTTAAGTAAGCGTAATTGTGCAATTTGCAATCATATGTTACATTATCAAATTTATCTCATACATATTGTGGTTGGTTGGCACAAATTGTAGATGTCGAGGAGAACGAGCCAACGAACTCAAAATGTTAACGTCCCGATAGATTGGTCTCCAAACCTCCTATTATCTCAACACCCCGAACACACTTGTTTTTGTATAAGAAATATTTAAATAAAGTGTTAGCTGAGGATTACGGGATCCCATACCTTTTTGACTATTTGGGGTGGGAAAGTGTGCTTGAGTTGGGCGGCCAAGATATTTATCATGCCGATGTAATCGAGTGGATGTCTACCTTACAAGGGGAGACGGGTCGTTCAGCGAACGACTTTAGGTTGATAGGTACCCTCCATGGTAGGGACGTGGCGATGAATGCACAAATCCTTCGCCAATTATTTAATTTAGATACTAGGGTAGGCTACAAAGGGTCTAACCCGCAGCGGTACGAGTATAGGAATGAGACCCAATTGGTCTTTACTGACATGACTTGGTCATGGGAGTGGGCAGAGCAGGTAAATAAAGTTTTATTCCATCCATTTTTTAGTCTGAGTCCTCCACTTCCTACAGCCGAAAGGCTTTGTCTCCAAGGTGTAAGGTGCTTCACAAGATTATTGCGAACAACATCTTGCCTCGTGATAATGACCTGACCAAAGTCAGGCATAGGGATATCATAGTCCTTCACGCCCTTCTTAAGGGTAACCCTAGACTGTCCTTTGCGTGGACAATTATGAATGATTTACGGGCTATGTATAATACGAGAGAGAGGACGATCATCCCCATGCTTGGTTGATCTCCAAGTTCCTCGAGAGGACGGGCTCACTTTCGTCCGATTCCCTGCTATCTCCCATTTCGGCGACGTTCATTACGTACGCCATGTTCCCTACCTTGATTTTTAGGGAAGTTGACGAAGGGTTTGAGATATTCGATAAAGAGACAAATGAGTCGTATATCGAGGACTATACAGTGGATGAGAGAGGAGAGAGGGAGAGGAGAAGGCCACCAATGAGGCGGGAGTTCGGCATGTTGAGCCGAACTTAGGTGCGGCTACCTCGCGCAGTCCAGGTAATGACAGTTTTGATTTTGATCGCATGATGAGGCGGATAGAGGATATAGCAGTGGGTCAGGGTAAGTTCCGAGAGGATGTGACCCAGAGATTAGATGACATGAATGGGCGTATGACCCATATTTATGATAGGGTCGATCACTTAGCCGAGTCCTATTTAGAGTTTATAATGTCTATATAGTCTGTCATTTCTTCCCCATTTGAGTCTTGTTTGCCGATCAGGCCGTAGAACATGATGATACTTAGAAAATACATGTGCGAGTGAATTGGCTAGTGGTGACACAATATTATATAATTAAGAAAAGTGTCGTAATACTAATTATAACTTTTGCCATGTAAAATGAGTTGAAGTACGTTAAAATTTATTTGGGCTTAAATATAAGTAATATGTCAAAAGATTTTGGAAACCCATGCAATAAGGGGGAGAACTTACTCATGTTTTAGCCTTAAAAGTAAGTTAATTGTAGTCTAGATGGTTCGGGAAACTAAGTCCGTAGGGGTACCACTCATGCCTAATCACCTAAAACCATTTGTTTTGGGAGCGGATGACCTAAATCTCGTTACATGGACCATCTAGCTAACCTAGTGAAAATAATATAGATAAAAGCATGGTGTTAAAAAGAAAATTTGTCGTAAACATGCAAAGAGGAAAAGATGGTCGGAAGACCCACATGTTTTAAGTATCGTAACCTTGATCTAAAAGGGTATTTTCAAAAGTTAGATACATTACATAAATTCTAAGAGAAGTATATTTTAACTGAAAACGTCTTCAATTACATGTTAAGAATCTTAATGCATTAGTGCGAAGGCTAGCTTAACATAAAATTCCTAGAGTCGCTGCCAATACATGCTCGTTACATAGTTAGTTCTGATTCCAAAAGCTTGTTCGAGGACGACCAAGAGTTAAGTTGGGGAGATTTGATAAGTCTATAATTTATATGGTTTCTGAGTCATATTATGATCATTTTAAGCACTGATACTTCGTAAAATCCATATTATTACTCCATGTTTGTGTTTCTAGGCCAAGATGTTAAAAAGAAGCAATCCGAGAGAATTCAGAGCGAACCGAGCTGAAGGGGGCGCAGGCTTGCGCCACCCTGCGCTCCACAAAGAGTCCCAACTGTCCTGATTAGTGCGGCGCAAAAACGCGTTTTACAGCCTGTGGGACCCTAATCTCGACCTGCCTATAAATACAAGTTGAGGGCAGCTTTGGAGGAGAGTCCCGACGTTTGTGAAAGTGTGTTGAAGCCCTTCCGGAGTGAATCTACGATACGAGAAGGAAGACGGTGATTCGCAAGCTACCCAATGGCTTAGATCTATGATTGTGACTAGCATACAATGAGCGGCAAACCCCGTTAGCCGTTTGCGGATAATCTACGACTAAGTTTACTCTACTTTAATTTCTCGGGCTTTGATGTATTTGTATTAAATGAGATCTATTATGTGGATGCAAATGATAAGCATGCGGCTATGATTATGATTGTCTGTTGTGAAGACCTCCCCTTACGGGGCAGTCCTCAGAGTCTAGGTCTCACATCACGCAACACGATATCAATCATAACTAAGATAGAGTAATTATATTGCAGATATTTAAATTACAAGTACAAAATATTAGGATAAGTTTAATATAGTTTTTAGTACGAGTTACAGTTTTTAAATTAAACTTATAAAGGGTACCATCTAATCTAATACATTACATCATATAATCATATCAAGTCTACCCAAAACCACCACAATTATCATCTTCCAGTCAGTACCGAAAAGTTTGTTGAGTAGTGGTCTGTGAAAGCTTCAAAACTTGGATCTTGGATGACCTAAGAACTAGGTCCAATAGACTTCCCTTTATCTTTTCCTGTAAAAAGGTTAAACAACAATTGTAAGCAAAGCTTAGTGAGAATATAGATTTTCAGATTACATGCTTTAATCAAGCGGATCATGGGTCAAAGCGTGATATATCTTGACTGCCGCTACAGCCACTCATGATTGAGACATAGTAGTCATAGAGTTGGATGATGTCCACGCCATGCACACGCTTTTAGTGGAAGCTATCCACTTATGTTGGGCTAGCTACCAGCGGTCAACATGGGGAAACATCGGAGTGTCAATACCAAGTTCAATAGAACTGGTGAAATAGCATGGTCTAGAACAATAGACCGTCAAAGCTAATAATGCTAAGCTGAATCAATATGTCAAAGATGCAAACAATAATGATAGCATAGATAATCAAGGTCATGATGCAATAATCTCATAGCAATATCGGAAATGAACTGTAAGTACAATGTCATGTGGAATGATAAGTCAAATAGCTATCATGATCCACAGGGCATCACCGAACCATGGTGTGCACAGGTCACAATCCAGCTAAGCATTTATGAATGTCAAATAAACTATCATCAACAATATGTATCAACCGGAAATCTAGCATGTAAAACTGAATATTTATAACTCACAGTTTTATTTGGTCTGAGTTGTAGTCTTTATCAAGCAGATTAAATCCACCACCTGAGTTATCTCAGGATTTTATCTTTGTCTTTCTAGACTTTGGCTTTGCTTTTAAAACTCTGAACCACTTTCAAGAACTTTAAACGTTTATTACTTTGTTCAGAATTATCTGAACCTGTCTAGAATTATCATTTGCAAGAACGTTAGCTTTTAAACTTTATTTGATCTGATTCTGATAACTTATAAACTTTTATATCCATTTTCATGGACATGTGTGACTTCTGTCATGTTTATATCATAATAGTTTTTATTTGAATATAAACACTAAAGATTTATTGAATTTAAACTTTATAAATCATAATTGCGTTTTGATATCAAATTATATAAATGGTTAGTAATAATTATTATATGTGTATATATATATATATATATATATATATATATATATATATATATATATATATGTGTGTGTGTGTGTGTGTGTGTGTGTATATATATATATATATATATATATATATATATATATATATATATATATATATATGTATACTACTCACACACTCACATAGAACATTCTTATGTATTTGGACATGCACACACATGGCTACACATTTGCATGCATTAGAATAGTCAAATAGGATATCATTATATATTTTGGTTTCTATATATTTGGAGGTCTCGGTACATATATGCATATAAGGTTTCGGGAGTTTTTTGTGAGGGTTTTGGTACATTACCGAAACCTTAGAGGTTTCGGTATTGGTTTCAGTATTCCAAAAGTTTCAGTAATTATCAAAGGTCTCGGTATACAAAAACGGTCTTGGTAGTTTTCATAGTTTCGGTATATACTGAAACCTTTCATGGGTTTCGGTATCCTTCAATTTCATCATCTGGGTTTCGGTAGTTTCATAGGGTATGGTTTCTCTTTCATCAGCTAAGTTTTTTCGCAGATGACTAACATGGAATACAGGATGTATTCCCGCTAGGTCTGTTGGCAATTCAAGACGATAGGATTGATTTTATCTTTTCAACAATCTTGAACGGACCAATGAATCTTAGAGCTAGCTTATTTCTCTTTATGAATCAGACCACATTCTTCATTGGATATACTTTCAGCATCACCCAATCATTAACTGCAAAACTGATTGATCTGTGTCGATTGTCATAATATGACTTCTGCCTGCTTTGAGCTTCAAGAATATTCCTTCTGACAAGTTGAATCTTTTCATGTGTCAACTGTTGAAGGGTAGGACCCGCTAAAGGCGATTCACCTGTTTCACGCCAACAGGTGGGAGTTCTGCATTTTCTTCCATATAAAGCTTCAAAAGGAGCCATCTTGATCGTAAAATGATAACTGTTGTTGTATGAGAATTCGACCAAAGGTAAATGATCATCCCAGTTACCACCCAGATCAAGAACGCAGGCACGGAGCATATCTTCAAGAGTTAAGATAGTGCGTTCACTTTGGCCATCGGCATTAGGATGATAAGCAGTACTCATAGAGATTAAAGTACCCATCTCCTCTTGCAGCGCTTTCCAGAATCTCGAAGTGAAATGACTATCACGATCAGAAACGATAGACTTCGGCACACCATGACGAGAGATAACTTCAGTGATGTACATCTGTGCCAATCTATCAAGGGAGTATGTCTCTTTCATCGGTATAAAGTGAGCTGACTTTGTTAATCGATCCAAGACTACCCAGATGGAGTCGTGCTGTCTTTTGGTCTTTGGCAATTTGGTGACGAAGTCCATGGTTATATGCTCCCACTTCCACTCAGGAACTGGTAGTGGTTGCATATCCCCGAAGGGTTTCTGGTGTTCAACCTTAACCATCTGACAGACTCTGCAGCTTTCAACGACTTTACCGATGTCTTTCTTCATCCCTGGCCACCAATAATCAGCTTTCAGATCGAAGTACATCTTTGAGCTGACAGGATGAATAGATAACTTGGACTTATGAGCTTCAGTTAGAAGAGTGTTGCGAATAGAACCATATTTAGGAATCTAGATTCGGTTTCCCTTGAGACATTGAACTCCCAAATGATTCATAGATAGAAATTGAAGTTGCCCTTTAAGATTTTCAGAACAAAGATTCTCTTCTTTCAGTGCTTCGGCTTGAGCAGATTTGATGTCTTCTATAAGATCAGAAGAGAACACAATGGGAGTCAGAGCATAGCAACACTTTTCAGGATACACCTTTCTACTCAAAGCATCCGCGACCACGTTCGCTTTACCGGGATGATATAGTATTTCGCAATCATAATCCTTGATGAGCTCCAAGGACCGTCGCTGTTTCATATTCAGATCCTTTTGAGTAAAGAGGTGTTTAAGGCTTTTATGGTCGGTGTAAAGCTGACACCTGGTTCCATAGAGATAGTGACGCCAGGTCTTCAGTGCAAAGGTAACGGCAGCCAACTCAAGATCATGAGTTGGTGCACTTTTCTCGTAGTCTTTTAGTTGCCTTGAAGCATAGGCAATCACTTTTCCCCTTTGCATGAGGACACATCCTAAACCTGTACCAGATGCATCGCTATAGACAACGAAGTCATCATTTCCTTCTGGCAAGGCTAGGATTGGCGCTTGAATAAGATTTTGCTTCAGAGTCTCAAAAGCATTTTCTTGTTTATCAGACCAAACGAAAGGTGTATTCTTTCGTGTTAGAATCGTGAGTGGTACAGCAATCTTTGAGAAATCTTTAATGAATCGCTGGTAGTAACCAGCCAATCCAAGGAAACTTCGGATTTCAGAGGCATTGCGAGGCGTTTGCCACTTCTGAACAGCCTCAACTTTAGATGGATCAACTGAAATACCTTCGCCAGATATGACATGGCCAAGGAATTGAATCTATAAAAGTAACAAAGTAGAATTTCAAGTTTTTATTCAAACCAAGAACGCTTAGGAAATAGCTCAAGGCAATATAAGGTTTTACCTTTCTGAGCCAGAATTCAAACTTAGAGAATTTTACGTAGAGCCTTTCTGTTGGGAAATAGTCTAAGTAGTTCAAGCTGTTAGTTAGACTTCTCATACTGTTAGTAGAATTTCTATGTAAGTACAAAGTTCATGCTGTTAGTTGAAGAATCTCGAGCTGCTAGTACAAAAGTTCAAGCTGTCAGAGTAAATCAACTCAAGCTGCTATGTTCAAGCTGTCAAGTGACTCAAGCTGCTCAACAGATTTACAAACAGAAAGTGCTGATATTCAGGAAAAGATATCTACACGAAGATTCCAGCATATCTACTATCAGAGAAGTCATAGTCCTTCAAGGAAACAAATCAAGAAGCAATATAAATACATAGAATAGGTCTTTCTATTGTATAGAAGTTTTCTATATATTCAAGATTGTCATTGCTTTTTGTTTAAGTTTTTCATAAGCCTCTAAGGTTGTAAAACCCTAAGAACAATTTGTGTTCTTCGTCTAATCAAACAGATTAGAGGTGATTGTAATCATTGAAGTCAGCAATACAAGCAATTTTGATTATTACTTTTGTTTATTTGCTATTGATTCTAAAAGCTTTTGTTAAAATAATTAAGTGTTATTCCGCAAACTTCTTAATTAAACTTTGATTCAAAGCAAGTTATTGATTTCTACTCTGATAAATTCAAATCAGTTAGTCTTGGTTAATTAATTTTAGATCCTGACAAGTGGTATCAGAGCCACAGGTCGTTCTTTGTTTTTTCAAAGTCGAAAGCTTTCTTGTAAATTTTTAATCTTTTGCAATGGAATTTGATAATAGCAGCAGTGGATCTGGGCAAGGACTCAAAGTGCCTATGCTCAAGCCCACTGAGTTTGAGATGTGGAATCTCAGGATTCAACAGCATATTCAATTCATTGATTATGCCATATGGGAAGCTGTTGAATTTCCTCCTGTAGTTGATCCAGAACTTGATGATGAGGGAAAACCAGTCAAAACTTCTCCAAAAACTGAACTTGAAAGAAAGGCTAGAATGAATGAAGTGAAAGCTCTTACACTTTTACAAATAGCCATTCCTAATGCTTATCAACATCAGTTCAAAAAGTTTTTAACTGCTCATTCTCTTTGGAATGCTTTAGAGAAAAGATTTGCTGGTAATGCCAGTACTAAGAGAAATCAAAAGGATCTTTTGAAACAGCAGTATGAGAACTTTTCTGGTGGCAAGAATGAAAACCTTACTCAAATTTTTGACAGGTTCAACAAACTGATAAGTGAACTGGTGTGAAGACCTTCCCTTACGGGGCAGTCCTCAGAGTCTAGGTCCCACATCATGCAACACGATATCAATCATAACTAAGATAGAGTAATTTAAGTTGCGGAATTTCAGATTACAAGTACAAACATTAGGATAAGTTTAATACAACTTTAGTTCAGATTTCAATTTTCAAAATAAACTTATAAAGGGTACCATCTAATCTAATACATGTCATCATATGATCAATTCAAATCTACCCAGACCACCACAAGTATCTTCTGCCAATCAGTACCGAAGGGTTTTGTTGAGTAGTGGTATATAGAATACTTCAATCTTGATCTTGTAAGACCTAAGAACTAGGTCCTGCAGGTGACTTTCCTTTATCTTTTCCTGAAAAATATTAAACAACAACTGGTAAGCAAGGCTTAGTGAGAATATAGATTTTCAGGTTACATGCATTAATCAAGCGGATCATGGGTCAAAGCGTGATACGTCTGGACTGCCGCTACAGCCACTCAATGATTGAGACATAGAACTCAGGGAATCGGATGATGTTCAGCCCACGCTCACGCTTTTAGTGGAAGCTATCCACTCATGCTGGGGTAGCTACCAGCGGTCTTCATGGGGGAACATCGGAATATCAATACCAAGTTCAATAGAACTGGTGACATAGCTAGGTCTAGAACAATAGACCGATAAAGCTAATTATTCTAAGCTGAATCAATATGTCAAATGATGCGATCAATAAAGAAAGCATAGTGATCAAAGTCATGATAGCAATAACATATGAAATGAACTATAAGTACAATGTCATGTGAAATGATAAGTCAAATTAGCTATCATGATCCACAGGGCATCACCGAACCATGGTGTGCACAGGTCACAATCCAGCTGAGCATTCATGAATGTCAAATAAACTGTCATCAACAATATATCTCAATCGGAAGTCTAGCATGAAAAACTGAATATCTATAACTCACTGTTTCTGTAGTCTTTATCAAGCAGATTTAAAATCCACCACCTGGGTTATCCCAGGATTTATCTTTAATCTTGATCTATCTGATCTCTGGCTTTTCTTTTCTAATCAGTGACCCACTTTCAGTATCTTTAAATCTGTGTTCAGGATTTAACTGAACCTGTCCAGAATAATTTTTACATCATTGTCAATTTCATAATCCTTTAGCTTTAAAATCTTTATATTCTTATTTTCATCTGATTCTGATAACTGATAATTCTTTATTCTTCCATCTTGGATTCATGATTCTTGTATTTATATAATAGTATTTAATTGTGATGTTAAAATATAAAATCAAAGGGCACGGATTCGGATCCTTTAATTTCGGACCATCCGGATTGGTCATCCGGATTCGGACCAATCCGGACCATACACCCAGATTCGGACATATCCGAAATGGGTCAACCGGATTCGGACCGGGCTGAACCGAAATGGCTATATCCGAATTACATCATCCGAATTTCGACATTAGATCCGAACCAGGGTTTCATCCGAATTCGGACATTTGAATTTCGGACCATACAAGATCCGAAGCAGCCATCCAAATTGGCACCCGAATTAGTCTTCATCCGAATTCGGGTCATCCGAATTCGGACCCAAGACTTGTAAATTTTCCAGATTTTGTTCTTCATGTTCTTGAGTATGTTCATACGGATTTTACATAAAAATTCACAAAACTCAATTTTATTAACATGCAACTAAATCTAAAGTTATATTATCATTATTAGGTTGATTTTGTATCATTTTCCTTATCAAAAACATCACAATTTTGTCAAGATCATCCAAATTATATACTTTTTGTCAATAACCCATTTTAATCAAAATTTCTGATTTCTTCATGATCCAACCCAAGAAATTAGTTTCTATGACTTCTATTAACTTAGATTCATCATATTCTAGTAAAAATTCATACATGCAATACATAAATTTCATGGTTTAAACATAGGTTACGGTTTTTATATAAACCGAACCAAAATACATAAAACTTCAAAATTAACTAAAGATTACCTTTAATTCTTGTAGATTCTTGTTGTTTTATGCTTCTTGTAATCTTCAATTGTCTTCAATTCCTCATTAATTTGCAAAATTATGAAATTCTTGGATGATTTGTGAACTTGGCCGAGAGGTAGAGAGAAGTTAGAGAGAGAGAGAGAGAGTTGTTTGGTGTTAAATGATCTTAAATGATCATCTCTTTGTTTATAAACATCATTTAATTGTGTTTTCAATTTAACCCATTATACTTTTGTATAATACATTTCTTTTTATATTTAATCTTCTAAATACTTTATAACATTTCTATAATTTAATTAAATATTTTCATTACTTAATTAAAATTACAATAAAATAATGTAATAAAATTACATTATTTGCTCAAATACTGATATTAAAGTCAAGTTAAAAGCTAGGTTGTTACAACTGGAAAGTGCAAAAGTCAGCCTGGATCAAGATGAGGTCAACAGAAAGTTTCTCAGATCTCTTGGAGAAGAATGGACAGTTTATGCTGCACAATGGAGAACAAAAGACACTCTTGATGAAATAGAACTGGATGATCTGTACAACAGTCTGAGAGTGTTTGAGACTGAGATTGATACTAAAAAGAAATCTCTTTCTTATAATCACAATACTGCTCTTCTGTCTTCTGAAAAATCTAATGGCAGTGATTCCTTTTCAGGTGGTGATGGCAACTCTACTGAAGCTCACTATGAGGCTTTTGTTGCCAATGATGGACTGTTTGCTTTAAATGCTGAAGATCTAGAACAGATTCATCCAGATGATCTTGAAGAGATGGATTTGAAGTGGCAACATGCAATGCTGACCATGAGGGATAAAAGGTTTCTTAAAAGAACTGGCAGGACCAACTTTCAAGCCAGAACAGAAGGCAAACCAGCTTTTGATAAGTCAAAAGTTGAGTGTTACAAATGTCATAAACTTGGTCACTTTGCCAGACAATGCAGATCTCAAAGTCAACAATCATCAAGGCCTCAACAGGCTAATCAGGCTTCATCATCACAAGCACTTGTCTCTCAAGAAGACAATGTGTTTGACTGGAGTGATCAGACAGAGGAAGAGTTTCAAAACCAAGCTCTAATGGCAGAAACATCAAATGTCTCCTCCACTGAACAACCATCTGAGGTAAATTCTAAACTCTGCTCTCAATCATGCAAAAATATGGTTAAAAAGTACAGAGACCATAATGAGAGCATATGCAAAACTCTAGCTAAGATGGAAGAGGGGAGGTATGAATACATGCAAGCAATAGAAGATCTTGAAAAACAGATCAATGACTATAAGGATAATGAGATCCAAATGGGACATGATAGAACATATCATGAGTGGGAGAAAAAGGAGCTAAATAAGAAAATAGAATCCCTTAATAAAAAGGTAGAAGACACTGAACAAAAGGTGTTAGAGGCTAATAAGAAACTAGAATCTGTCAATATAGATCTAGGTAACTTCAAATTGGCTAATCAAAAGCTGGAACACCTAATGGAAGTCCAATTTAAAGATAGGGTAAAATCTCAGGTTAATCACAAAGAAGGCATAGGCTACAGGGCTACTCCACCTCCATACAACAACAAATACATTCATCCAATGAGTGAAGTTGCTGATAGACTTGTCAATGAACCACTAGATGAGTCTATGACTATTGTAGATCCTATCCTTGATAACAGTCCTGAATCTAAAGAAGATCAGATTCAAAATAGAGACTGTGAGTGTATAGCAGTTGAGAAAGAACACAAAACAATGAGTGCACCTATAGAAATCCAAGCCCCCAGTAAGAAAGGAAAAGAGAAGATGAGTGTATGCAATGCTGCTCCACAAGTTTCTGTACAGTCTAACTGTAACACTGCATCTTCTTCAAAGAATAATAAAAGAGGTAAAAATGTTCCAGTCTGCACATGCCAAAAGCATGGTGTCCAAAAGTTTCCCAAACAACAGCAGGTAAGGGGAAATCAGAGGAACAAGAACCAGAAATTGTCAAATAAATCTGGTTCTTCAATTCAAACAGTCAAAAGGTGTTTTCATTGTGGAAGGAAGAATCACTTGGCCAAGGATTGTTTTCATAAACCAGCTGTTGCAAAACAGACTGTGATTCATAAAAAGTCAAGTTCTACTCATGTAAAAAATTCAAAGGTCAAACCTTCTGCTACAACAGTTCCAAAGAAAATAGTTGATCACAGATTTTCAAAAGTTAATAAAAAACAGTCCACACACCAAAAACAAGTTTTGGCAAAACCTAAATTAAGTTATAAACAAATATGGTGTGTCAAGGACAAATCTTCAGTTCAAACTGCTGATGCAAAAGATCAGACTGCTAAGCCAAATTCTGAAGCTGTTAGTGCAGATTCTGAAACTGTTAGCGCTACAATCACAGGTCAATCTGCTAAGCATCAATCTGGAACTGTTAATGAATCATCTGAGTCTGTTGGAAGAAAAGATGACCAAAATACCTGGATACCTCATATAATCACTAAATACTCTCCAAAGACCCCATCAGTGGATCTCACTAAATATACAAAGTCAAAAACAGTATTTAGTTATGTCAATGCACAAGGCCAACCCATAACCAATTTGGTTTGGGTTTACTCCTCTACTAACAAAGCTTTTATTTGTGCAGGGCAACCACAGGTCACCTCATAAAACAAGATGGCTTTTGGACAGTGGATGCTCTAGGCACATGACAGGCAATTCTGAGTGCTTGTCAAACTTCAAAGGCTTTGATGGAGGATATGTTGCATATGGAGGCAACTCAAAAGGAGGTAAGGTTACAGGTAAAGGTACTGTCAATGCAGGCAACATGATTTTCAATGATGTTTTGTATGTTGAACAGCTTAAGTATAATTTATTAAGTGTCTCTCAAATCTGTGATAAACAAAACATTGTTTTGTTTACAGATTCTGAGTGCATTGTCCTTTCAAAAGATTTCAAAATTCCTGAAAATCTTGTTTTACTAAGAACACCAAGAAAGGACAATGTCTACTGTTTGGACACAGATCTTTTATCCAAATCAAATACTTTAAGCTGTTTGATATCCAAAGCATCATCCAATGAGTCTGCTCTTTGGCATAGAAGGATGTGTCACATGAACTTCAAGTCCATGAATGTTTTAGTCAAAAAGAATCTGGTAACAGGTTTACCACAAAAGGAGTTCATATGTGATGATCATTGTGTAGCATGTCTTAAAGGCAAGCAACAT
The DNA here is from genome assembly GCA_020465985.1 of Centrapalus pauciflorus. NCBI lineage: Eukaryota > Viridiplantae > Streptophyta > Magnoliopsida > Asterales > Asteraceae > Centrapalus > Centrapalus pauciflorus. Next base: position 62,531 of record JAANYP010004359.1, read on the forward strand.
AAAACTTCTCATAAGGCCAAAGAAATAAATTCAATCTCATCTGCTATTCAGCTGATTCATATGGATCTATTTGGTCCAACTTCTGTTTTGAGTTTGAATAAAAGGGCTTACTGTTTAGTTATTGTTGATGATTTCACCAGATTTACTTGGGTTTACTTTCTTAGGTCTAAAGATGAAACTGTTGAGCTAGTTAAGTCATTTATTCTTAAGATAGAAAACCAATCCAACTCAAAAGTTAAGGTGATAAGATCAGACAATGGAACTGAATTTAAAAATCACATTCTAAACAGTTTTTGTGAGTCCAAAGGTATTGCTAGACAATATAGTGCACCAAGAACACCACAGCAAAATGGTGTAGCTGAAAGAAAGAACAGAACATTAATTGAGGCTGCTAGAACAATGCTAGCTGATTCAAAACTGCCAATGCCTTTCTGGGCAGAAGCTGTTAATACAGCCTGTTATGTTCTGAATAGGGTTCAGGTTGTTCAATCACTAGGGAAAACTCCTTATGAGTTATTCCATAATATAATACCCTTAATAGCCTTTCTCAAGTCATTTGGTTGTCCATGCACCATTCTTCACACTAAGACTCACTTAGGGAAGTTTGAGAGTAAGGCTGAAGAAGGATTCTTTGTAGGATACTAAAATTAAAGCAAAGCCTATAGAGTATATAACAGTGTGTCTAAAACCATTGAAGAAAGTGCCAATGTTGAATTTAATGAAAATACTGCAAATGTCAAAGGCACTGGTCCTGATTGGTTGTTTGATTTAGATTCACTAACAAATTCTATGAGCTTTGTTGAGTATACTGCAGAAGCTGATGCAAACCGGATTGAAGCTGTCAACACAAATTCTCATGCTGTCAATACAAATTCTCAAGCTGTTGGCACAAAGTTTCAAACTGCTGCAGATTCAACCAATTGGGATGAATACACCACTATACCACTTATGTCATGTGACCCACCAGGGGTTCTGAATGCTCAACATGATACAAATCCTGACACTGAAGTACCACTCCCAAGTCCTGAGAGAACAGCTCCAACACAAAGGGAAACAGTCCCAGATTCAAGTCAAGCTGTTCCAGAAGCTGAACCATCCACTGGTCCTGATGGAGATGATACAAATCTTGGATCCTCTTTTCAGACAGAAAGAGAGCCTACACTCAGAGTTCACAAGTATCATCCTCTCAGTCAAATAATGGGTGATCCACGTACACCTGTGCAAACAAGAAAAATGGTTAACACTGAGACTGCTGCTGCTGAACAAGCAGTTCCTGAATTCAGTCTAGCTGCTTTTGAACATGCCTGTTTCATGTCTCAACTAGAACCTAAAAAGGCATCAGAAGCATTGAAAGATTCATCCTGGATTGAGGCAATGCAGGAAGATCTGCTACAATTCAAGATTCAAAATGTCTGGACTCTGGTTGATCTTCCTAAAGGAAAGAGAGCAATTGGTACAAGATAGGTGTTCAGAAACAAGAAAGATGAGAGAGGGATAGTCATCAAGAATAAAGCAAGGCTAGTAGCACAAGGGTACACTCAAGAAGAAGGCATAGATTATGATGATGTATTTGCTCCAGTGGCAAGAATTGAAGCCATTAGACTATTTTTGGCCTATGCAAGCTTCAAATGTTTTAAAGTGTATCAAATGGATGTGAAGTCTGCTTTTCTATATGGGACAATTGAAGAGGAGGTCTATGTATGTCAACCTCCTGGTTTTGAGGACTACAAGTATCCAGACAGGGTCTACAAGTTAGACAAGGCTCTCTATGGTCTCCGTCAAGCCCCCAGAGCATGGTATGACACTCTGTCATCATACCTTCTACAGAATGGGTTCAAGAGAGGCACTCTGGACAAAACACTTTTCACTAAGTCCATCAAAGCTGAGATTCTGCTTGTCCAAATCTATGTTGATGACATCATCTTTGGCTCAACAAATGATTGTTTGTGCAAAGAGTTTGAGGCATTAATGCCCAAAAAGTTTCAAATGAGTTCAATGGGAGAACTCACTTTCTTTCTAGGATTGCAGGTCAAGCAGAAGCCCACTGGTCTCTTCATAAGTCAATCAAAGTATGTTAAAGACATACTGGAAAAGTTTGGGTATCAAGACACCAAAGTTGCAAGCACTCCAATGGATCCTCACAAGCAGCTCCATACAGACAAAGATGGCATAGATGTGGACATTCATTTATACAGATCTCTTATAGGATCTCTTATGTATCTAACATCTTCTAGACCTGATATTATGTTTGCTGTCTGTGTGTGTGCTAGGTTTCAATGCTCTCCAAAGGATTCTCATTTTGTTGCTGTTAAGAGAATCTTTAGATATCTCAAAGGCCAACCACATTTAGGCCTATGGTATCCTAAAGACTCTCCCCTTGAACTAACAGCCTACTTTGACAGTGACTATGGAGGATGCAACATTGACAGAAAATCCACAACTGGTGGATGTCAATACTTAGGAGCAAGACTGGTCTCTTGGCAATGCAAAAAACAAACAACTGTTTCCACCTCATCCACTGAAGCAGAATATGTACCAGCTGCAAGCTGTTGCTCCCAGGTAATGTGGATTCAAAATCAATTGAGAGACTATGGTATGTACTTCTTATCCACTCCTATTTACATTGACAATTCAAGTGCAATCAGCACTGTGCAAAACCCAGTGAAATTCCCAAAAACTAAGCATATAGAAACCAGATTTCACTTTATAAGGGATTGTAATGAGAAGAAATTAATCCAAGTTACCAAAATACATACTGATGATCAGTTAGCTGATCTATTTAGAAAACCTTTTGATGTAGGCAGGTTCAATTTCCTGGTATCAAATATTGGTATGGTAAACATGGATTAATTTGTTTTCATTATTATCTAATTCATATGCTTATTTAAGGGGGAGTCACTGTTTCATTAAAAGATGCTAAATTTCTAACTAGCAGCTTGAGTATTTTCTCAAGCTGCTAGTTCATTTTCTCGGACTGTTAAGTTATTTCACTTGATCTGTCAAAGCGTGCAGGGTAATTAGGCAATTTCTTAAATGTGTGCGCGGGACCCAACCTTTTCAAAACCTTTAAAGGTCCCAGTTTCGTTGAGTTGTAACTACCAGTTACATAATCTCATACAACGGCCTTTCTTTTCTCTCTGAACGATTCACACACTCTTCTTTGAAAACCTAAAATCTCTGTTTAATCTTCCATGGAGTTTGTCAAGGAACACAACTGCATACCCTACTCCCTAAAGCACTCTGAACTTCAACCGTTCCATGACATGATGGACTTTCTTAGACACTCCCATATCCATCATGCCCTCAATATCAATCCTACCATATACATATCTCATATTGAGCAGTTCTGGAACCGTGCTTCTGTACAAACTATCAATGGAGTTCCTTCTCTGATATCCAAAATTGATGGCACTCCCATCACAGTAACTGAGGAATCCATTCGACATCATCTGCATCTTCAAGATGCCTCAGGTATAACAGACCTATCCCTTAATGCATTACATACTGGTCTTTATGATATTGGTTGGATATAGGGGTCCTGCTGATTCTTTTACTTTCTTTAAAGCACACTTTTCACCTAAATGGAAATATCTTGTGCATATTATTCAGCAGTGCATAAGCCCTAAAAGAACTGGTTGGTCAGAATTTTCCTCAAATATTGCCACTGCCTTAGTGTGCTTTTCAACAGGCCAACAGTTCAATTTTTCAAATATGATTTTTCAGGGGATGTTAAGGCATCATTCCCTACAGAATGGGAAATTTTTGATGTATCCTCGATTTTTGGCAGAGATAATTGCAAAAACTTGCACCAATTTTAGTATACATAAGAGGATACATGTTTCCCATAGGCACTCACTATCTTCTATTAAAAGGCTTTTAAAGCCAAGTGCCAATTTTTTGAGTGTAGATGTTCCATTGCCTTCTGCAATGATGAACATCATTCCAAGAAACAGAGGAGAGGGTCCTGAGCAGGCTCAGCCTATCATTACTGCTTCACCCCCAGGACCCCAACCCACTCCTCCTGATACACAAATGCCTTCTGCTCCTATTGATCAGCCAACATCCCCACTCAAATATCTATATAAAAGGAAAAGAGGACCAGGAGCTCCTTCCTCCTCAGTCCTCCTACAAGAGCCAAATAACCCTGTGCAGGAGGACACTTCTGCACAGAATATCCAAAGGGAACCAATTGAGGACACTCCCATCCTCACTCAGGAGGTGGACATCTCACCAGAGATAGTCCATATGGATTATGTGGCTGATACTACTGCTGTCTCTGCACAAGAGGCACAGGACAGTGCCAACATCATTAAGACCACACCCATGGCAACAGCAAGTGTGCAAACACCAGCTGGAGGTCCACAGAACCAAGAACAGAGGGGCCCAGAGGTTTCTACTTCTGGTATTCATGCCAGTGATAGATCACAAGCACCACATACGTTTGCTGATCATGAGGCTAGTCTGCAACTTATGTTATTAACGGATCCTAAGCTGCAACCTGTTGTAGCTATGTTGGAATACCAAAAGTCCATCATTGCTGCACAGGGAGCACAAATCATTGCACTCAAGCAGGCAGAAGCGGCTCAAAATCAGAGAATGGATTATCTCCATAAAGGGTTTACCCTCTGTGGAAATAAGATCATGCAATTAGAGAGATTGATTCAAACCCAAGTGGCAAACGTTGTAGGTCCTCCTGACCAAACCAATGCTTCCAAAAAGGGGGAGAATCCGGAGTTTCCTAAAGCAGTCCAAGCAGCTCCAACAGAATCAATCCAAGCAGCCCCAACAGTTCAACCATCTAGGCTAACAGTCCCAACAGCTTCTCAAGCTGTTAGCCTAGAAACTCAAGCTGCTTCTTCAAGACCAACTGGAGTTGTGATAAGAGAAACATCTCAGGCTCCTAGCAGTTCAGTCCAAGCAACATCTTCTGCTACAAAAGATAAGGGCAAGGGTATTCTTATTGAGTCTCCAAAGCACAAATTTTTTTCAAAAGAAGCCCAGATTGCCTTTGATGCTGAGATAGCCAGAAAATTAGTAGAAGAACAATATCAAGAGTTAGACCAGCAAACCCAGCCCCCAATGGAAGATGATGAAACCTTAGGGGATTACCTGAGAGGGTTTGTGGTCAAGCAAGGAGAAAAAAAGAGGAAGATGCCAACAGGGCATTCTAAGGCTGAGCATAGAAGGTTCCTAATTAATTTTGCCTTTGCAGCAGGTATCCCAAAGAAAATGGCTCAGTCCATGAGCACAGAAAGGCTGCAAGATATCCATGACAAAGAGATGGACAAAAGAAAGAAAGCCAATGTGTCCCAAGAAGTCCAAAGATCCCAAGAACCAGTTCAAACTGGTACAAGTGATTTTCAAACTGCTGCCAGTGCCCCTGCTCCTTCTTATCAAGTTGCTGCCTCTATTCCTGAATCAGAGTCAATGTCACAAGCAAAGCTGGATCAAGTTAAAAAGGTGTTGTTTGAGCAGCAACTGCAAAAGGTGATGGAGATAGAGAAATTGATAGACCAACATGACTTTACAAAGCCTCCCATAAATTATTGGTATGCTAAGTCAATGGACAACATTGACTTAAGATTTCAGTTTGTAGTGAGAAGGGAATCTGGTCTAGAAGAAGAGTATAACAGCATCATGCATATGGCTCAAAGGATGACCAGAGATGAGCTCACAACAATGCACAATGTTGGGTCTGTAGCACAAGTAAGATCGGCTCTACCACAAGTAAAGCAAGCTATCAAAGATCTGAAGAGCATTGTTGATCCTGAGTCTATAAGGGAAGATATAGAGAATGCAAATACACAGGAAATGAAGATCAAGCAAGTTGAACTGTTTGTCAAATCAAGGACTTACAGAATAAAATTTTCAGATGGATCTGGTATGTTCTTCAATTTTGAATTCTATGATCTACCAAAAGCTCTGTTACTTCAGATGAGATCTGTGAAGATATATTGTGATAGAGAAGATATGAAGAAAGAGTTTTTGAAGGCTGTCAATCAGAAACTTGCACAGTTGTAAGTTTTTGAAAGCCTTGGTTTGTAAATAACAATTATACTTATGTATTTCCTTATTTGTATAGAACTTAAAATCTTGTGTAAAGAATTTAAGTTAGGGGGAGATTGCTGGGAAATAGTCTAAGTAGTTCAAGCTGTTAGTTAGACTTCTCATACTGTTAGTAGAATTTCTATGTAAGTACAAAGTTCATGCTGTTAGTTGAAGAATCTCGAGCTGCTAGTACAAAAGTTCAAGCTGCCAGAGTAAATCAACTCAAGCTGCTATGTTCAAGCTGTCAAGTGATTCAAGCTGCTCAACAGATTTACAAACAGAAAGTGCTGATATTCAGGAAAAGATATCTACATGAAGATTCCAGCATATCTACTATCAGAGAAGTCATAGTCCTTCAAGGAAACAAATCAAGAAGCAATATAAATACATAGAATAGGTCTTTCTATTGTATAGAAGTTTTCTATATATTTAAGATTGTCATTGCTTTTTGTTTAAGTTTTTCATTAACCTCTAAGGTTGTAAAACCCTAAGAACAGTTTGTGTTCTTCGTCTAATCAAACAGATTAGAGGTGATTGTAATCATTGAAGTCAGCAATACAAGCAATTTTGATTATTACTTTTGTTTATTTGCTATTGATTCTAAAAGCTTTTGTTAAAATAATTAGGTGTTATTCCGCAAACTTCTTAATTAAACTTTGATTCAAAGCAAGATTATTGATTTATACTCTGATAAATCCAAATCAGTTAGTCTTGGTTAATTAATTTTAGATCCTGACACTTTCTTTTCGCAATAACTCTAGCAATTCCCGCAGATGAATAGATAGATCAACCTCCGTTTTGGAGTAAATCAGAATATCATCTATGAACACGATAACTGACTTATCCAACATCGGTCTGCACACGCGATTCATGAGATCCATGAACGCCGCGGGTGCATTTGTTAAACCAAACGGCATTACGAGAAATTCGTAATGACCGTATCTTGTTCGGAAGGCTGTTTTTGGGATATCCTCATCTTTTACTTTCAATTGATGATACCTAGAACGAAGATCAATTTTGGAGAAGTGGCTTGCTCCATGTAGCTGATCAAATAAATCGTCGATTCTGGGCAGAGGATATTTATTCTTAATTGTGACTTTGTTCAATTCCCGATAGTCGATGCACATACGAAGAGTTCCGTCTTTCTTCTTAATGAATAAGACAGGTGCACCCCACGCAGATGAAGTAGGTCGGATAAATCCCTTCTCTAACAGATCTTGCAATTGCTTTCACATTTCCTGCATTTCGGAAGGCGCAAGTCTGTAGGGAGCATTAGCAATTGGAGCCGCACGAGGAACTAAGTCATTGCCGAATTCGACTTGACGTTCTGCTGGCACTCCAGAAATATCATCAGGGAATACGTCTAGGAACTCACAGACGATTGGAATATCAGATATAGATTTCTTGTTGGCTTCGGAGATAGATTCAGATGAGACAAAACATAGATATGATTCGTGACCCTTAGACAGATATTTATGAGCTTTCTCAACAGAAATGAAGCAGTGAGCACCTTTTCGCTTGTCGCCTTTTATTTCTAACACTCGGCCGTCTGAAGACTTGATCCTGATGATTCGGCGGTTGCAGACGATTGTAGCTTCATTGTTCGTTAAGCAGTCCATGCCGATAATGACATCAAACTCTTTCAACGGAATTGGAATGAGATCAAGGTTGAAGACGATATTGTTGACAAGTAAAGTGCAATTTCAGTAAACAGAATCAGCCATAACATAATTGTTACCGGCCGTCTCAATATCAAGTACTACAGGAAGCTTCGATGGAGATTTAGACAGTCTTCGAGCAAAAGTAGTTGATATAAAGGAACGACTAGCACCGGAATCGAATAATACACGGGCAGGGATAGAATTAAGTAGAAACATACCCGTAACTACATCAGGGATTTCCTTTGCTTCCTCGGCTGTAATTTGAAATGCTCGGGTTCTTGAAGTCGGAGTTGCAGCCGAACTCTTCATTGTTGAACCCCCGGCTGATGACTGTGATTGACCTCGATGTCCGCTATGACACTGATACATGAAGTGTCCACGATTCCCACACTTCACACATCCAAGACCCTGCTGAGGACATTCTTCACTGCTTTGCCCGATCTTGCTACACACATAGCAAGTAATGTCATCCGGGTTGCACATTCCCATATTAGATTTCCTGCATCTTTTTGCAGAATCGTGGTTCATTCGTAAGTGAATAGGCTTGAGCTTTTTGAGGTGAGCTATATTGTTGAGATTTCTGGGGTTGTGGTTTGTTAGACTTAAAGAATCTGCCGAATCTCTGTTTCTTTGGGGGAGAAGGACATGTCGGGTTCGCTGATGGAGCATAAAGTTGATTGCCATACTCTAAATATCCCCTCTCGATCTGTCTGGCCGCTTCAACCATCTCTAAATAACTCTTATACTTTATCGCGCTCATCGGGTGTCGATATCTCGGGTTAAGCCCCGCGCGGAACCGATTCATCTTCCTTTCCTCAGTAGCTACTTGATACGAGGAGTAACCACAAAGCCGTGAGAATTCATGCTCGTAATCATCAACAGATTTGGTTCCTTGGGTCAGCTGCATCAGTTGAACCTCCATCTTATCTCGTTGAGCAATAGGACAATACTTTGCATTAAACATATCGAGGAACTGGTCCCATTCTAGAGTCTGAATAACTTCCTTGCCATAAATACTCCTCTGGGTTTTCCACCAGGCACGGGCAGCACCAACAAACAATGCTGAAGCATAACTTACTTTCTTGGATTCTAAACAGTCAGAGATTCTAAAGATCTCTTCAGTATGGCTGATCCAATCCATCGCCTGAATTGGATTAACTGTACCCTCAAAGTTCAGGGCACCGCTAGCTTTGAAATCTTTGAACTTGCAGCCTTTTGGCTGAGCAATTTGGGTTTCAGGGTTCGAGTTATCAGAATCAGATTCATCGTTCTGGACTTGTTTTTCTTTTCGCTTATTCTTTTTATCATCACGTCTTTTAGCTTCGACCTCATCTCTGGTATGAAACTGTTCTTGCATATTCTTGTTTTGTTGTTCTGAGTGTTGGGCTAATAATTGTTGTACCATTTCAAACATTTGTTGTGGGGTCATGTTGTTGGGAATGTCACCTGATCCTGACATCTTTACTGAAAATTAAAATCGTTTAACTATCAGTTTATAGACTTAGATCTGTGTACCCTTTTTCCCATCCTAACAGTCTGTACATCCTATCTCAGTTCAAACCACCTAAATGATTGATACATATGTATTGCTTCAGTTTGAGACCAAGTATTACTCACGTAATACTTGATTCACTCAAACAATGGGCTCTGATACCATCCGGTGAAGACCTCCCCTTACGGGGCAGTCCTCAGAGTCTAGGTCCCACATCACGCAACACGATATCAATCATAACTAAGATAGAGTAATTATATTGCGGAATTTTAAATTACAAGTACAAAATATTAGGATAAGTTTAATACAGTTTTTAGTACGAGTTACACTTTTCAAATTAAACTTATAAAGGGTACCATCTAATCTAATACACATATAATCATATCAAGTCTACCCAAAACCACCACAATTGTCATCTTCCAATCAGTACCGAAAAGTTTGTTGAGTAGTGGTCTGTGAAAGCTTCAAAACTTGGATCTTGGATGACCTAAGAACTAGGTCCAGTAGACTTCCCTTTATCTTTTCCTGTAAAAAGGTTAAACAACAATTGTAAGCAAAGCTTACTGAGAATATAGATTTTCAGATTACATGCTTTAATTAAGCGGATCATGGGTCAAAGCGTGATATATCTGGACTGCCGCTACAGCCACTCATGATTGAGACATAGTAGTCATAGAGTTGGATGATGTCCACGCCACGCACACGCTTTTAGTGGAAGCTATCCACTTATGCTGGGCTAGCTACCAGCGGTCAACATGGGGAAACATCGGAGTGTCAATACCAAGTTCAATAGAACTGGTGAAATAGCATGGTCTAGAACAATAGACCGTCAAAGCTAATCATGCTAAGCCGAATCAATATGTCAAAGATGCAAACAATAATTAAAGCATAGATAATCAAGGTCATGATAGCAATAATCTCATAGCAATATCGGAAATGAACTGTAACTACAATGTCAAGTGGAATGATAAGTCAAATAGCTATCATGATCCACAGGGCATCACCGAACCAAGGTGTGCACAGGTCACAATCCAGCTGAGCATGTATGAAATGTCAAATAAACTATCATCAACAATATGTCTCAATCGGAAATCTAGCATGTAAAACTGAATATCTATAACTCACAGTTTACTGAATTTGGTCTGAGCTGTAGTCTTTATCAAGTAGATTAAATCCACCACCTGAGTTATCTCAGGATTTTATCTTTGACTTTCTGGACTTTGGCTTTGCTTTTAAAACTCTGACCCACTTTCAAGAACTTTAAACGTTTATTACTTTGTTCAGAATTATCTGAAGCTGTCCAGAATTATCATTTGCAAGAACGTTAGCTTTTAAACTTTAATTGATCTGATTCTGATAACTTATAAACTTTTATGTCCATTTTCATGGACATGTGTGACTTCTGTCATGTTTATATCATAATAGTTTTTTATTTGAATATAAAAACTAAAGATTTATTGATTTTAAACTTTATAAATCATAATTGCGTTTTGATATCAAATTATATAAATGGTTAGTAATAATTATATATATATTTATATATATATATATATATATATATATATATATATATATATATATATATATATATATATATATATATATATATATATATATATATATAGACACACACATATACCACACACACATACGTGGCATATGTATATATATTAATGCTTCCAATAATTTTATATATATATGTATACTACTCACACACTCACATACAACATTCTTATGTATTTGGACATGCACACACATGGCTACACATTTGCATGCATTAGAAAAGTCAACTAGGATATCATTATATATTTTTGTTTCTATATATATGGAGGTCTCGGTATATATATGCATATAAGGTTTCGGGAGTTTTGTGTGTGGGTTTCGGTATTGGTTTCAGTATTCCAAAAGTTTCAGTAATTATCAAAGGTCTCGGTATACAAAAACGGTCTTGGTAGTTTTCATAGTTTCGGTATATACTGAAACCTTTCATGGGTTTCGGTATCCTTCGATTTCATCATCTGGGTTTCGGTAGTTTCATAGGGTATGATTTCGGTATCGGTTTCTATAATATGTATAGTCTCAGTATCCTTAGTTTCAGTGTACAACCTCAACACATACATATATGTTTCGGTAGTGTGGTTTTACCGAAACCTTATGGTTTCGGTAACCCATGTTTTGGGTTTCGGTAAGTGAAAAACACACACACAACACACACTGCTCCGTTTCTTTTCCATTCTGTTTCCTTTTTAAAACAACAATTACAACAATTATACACTTAATTCTTAAATGCATGTGTATTATTTAATAACTTGCTTAAATTTTACAGATTTGAAATTGATTTTGGGTTCATAAACCCACAGAAACCGTAGGTAACCGAGAACCATTTAAATATCAAAATTACCTTAAAATCTTGTAGAATACTTGTTGTGTAATGCTTGTTTGTTGATAAAATTGACTTGAAATCTTGATTTCTTGTTGCAACCTTGATGATTTTGATGAAGGTTGAAGATGAAGAAGATGATAGGAATTGAAACGTAGGGAGAGAGAGAGAGAGAGAGAGAGAGAGAGAGAGAGAGAGAGAGAGAGAGAAGAGAGAGAGAGAGAGAGAGAGAGAGAGAGAGAGAGAGAGAGAGAGAGAGAGAGAGAGAGTTTAATTTTTGTGAAATGAGTGAATAAACTCATTTTGTTTTTATATATTTTCTAAGTTTCAAAAATTCACATTTTGTGCATTAAACTTTTGTTTATCTTTTTCTTTTAATAAATGAACTTTATAATTTAACAGAATATATAATTTAACTTTAAATTATATATTTCTCATTACTTTTAAATAAATTACATAAACGGTTAAATTTCTAATCTTTTATTCGTGTCAAGTATGTTGCTATAATTTATAATATTTAACTTAACTAAATATATTCAATATTTAATTAAATTACAATAAAAATAATGTAATTAAAATTACATCATTAGGTCAGATACGGAAATTAAAAGTTCGGTTAAAACTAGGTTGTTACATCTGTTTGATTGTTAAAAGCAAGATTGTTTATCGTGGTACTATTATTTGTGCCGAGTCCATTAGCTTAGGGATTAAGACAAGTAGTAATATTGTATACGCTATGCCGAGAGTTATTGGTTAAAACATGTTTGATTAATCTAGTCGCGCAATTGGTTATGTCTATGTGATCGTTGCATGAAATTATAGTGAGTAATACTTATGCCGTGGTGATCCCGTAATGGTTATTCGTTTCTTGACTGTTTATCTCCACGTTAGTTACTTTGTCATTAATTTTAGTTACAAAGCGATAGCAAATCATTACTCTAAACAAATCATTCAAATCCATAAATTCACAATTTAAATGCTTTCAATAAACTTATAAGGCTAATAAACTAATCCTTATTACGAACACACTCCCTGTGGAATCGACCCTTACTTCTTTAGCTAAATAGTGGATTTATGGACTAACTCTGTGGGTCACAACGACGGCCCGTCACCAGCTTACTACAATACATAGAAATGAATATTCGTAATTAAATAAGGTCAAACACCCTGTGGTGCTATATCATTCCAATCTATTTCTACATATTCGATATATTATTACAACAACCCAATAGATCCCAATGGAATCTCCACTATTCAGTTACCAATAGTGAGTAGTAGAATCCTCAAGTGACTTCAATAGTTGACCTAGTTAGAAGGTCCATCAACGAATTTTCCCTTTACTCAAAACATGTAACAACTTAAGATTAAGTGATGCTTAGTGAGTGCAGTGATTTCATATTCTGCAAGTATTTATGTAGAACATATGAGTCACACCGGTGAGAATAGCCGTGCACCCCTTCATACACGAAGTACAATCAAATACATGTGCTTACAGCTCCACTATGCCTTTGCATAGAACAGATAAATCAATTAAGCTGAAAATTACCATCCAGGATGCTACACTTTACCATTCAATACCTTAGAGGGATCAGCTCCAGGTTATATAGCCTTGGTAGCATTGACTTACCATTTACAGCTCGAAAGCCCATAATGTTGACGCACAACAAAGAAACAAAATATGTAATGACATGTATTGCAAGCAAAAAAATGCATCAAATTATTTGCAAGTTAGTAGAGTGTCAAATGATTATGAAACAACATGCCTCAATGATCAATAGCTAACATAAAACAAATGTCGACATATAAATTCAGGTACTCACAATAGGTGCATTATTTTAATCTTCAATTTATTGTTTCCCATCCAGATTTCAACCAGATTCACAATTAATCAACAATTTTTTAATTAGAAAAACACCCCAACGCGGGTTCAACAACACCATTGGGTCCAAATTTAATAGACTTTGTCATCAGATATATATAACACTAATATTAGTGCTTGATCATTTAATAGTCTTTGTCAAAGTTTCGGAATTTAATAGACTTTGTCAAGTGTCCAACTTCGGATCCCCATTGGGTCCGAAGTTCAGACCATCCAAAGTTTACAATTCGAGACACTACGATCTTAAGTTAATTATTCTATACTTTGCTTCCATCCGAGGTTTGCATTATGTCCAAAGTTAATGTTATCTCAAAAATATTTTTCAACGAACCCAAAGTTTGGATCCCATATTGGTCCGAAGTTTGCATGTTTGAAATCGACTCATCGAGTCACCCTTCGACTCGCCGAGTCTAGGTCCGAAGTTCGGATCCTCCACTAAAAATGAAAGTTTGCATGATTTGAAGTTTGAAGTGAGAAGTTTGATTAACGCAAACTTCAGATGCCATCCGAAGTCTGAATCCTTTGGTACTTAGTCAAAAATCTGATTTCAATATTCATGGGCAACTCGTCGAGTCACTCACCTAACTCGCCTGGTCGATCTACAGGTCTGGACATAGCGACCTACGGGGTTATACCAAAGAATTTTCCATACCTGATTTTAACCTCATGAAATCCTTGGAAACAATCTTACAATGTATATCAAGTGTTTTAAAGTTGTTTACCATAACAATGACACTCATCTAGTTCCAGATTCAACAAAAAATAAAGAAAGACTTCAAGAACATAAAAATGAGCTTACCTTGATGATTTCCTCTTAAATCTTAGATTAAATCTGCAAATATTATTCAACAACACTAGTACTTTGTTAATAATTGACGTGCAACATCAAAAATGTAGTTTTAATACTGATTTTGCATTTTCAAGTCCAACCAAGATGAACCCTAATCCCCCATAATGCTAGAAGAACAATTTCTTACCTTATATTCGTTTTATTTTAGCTTCTAAACACAAATCCTCCAAAAAATTTAAAATTTCCAGTAATAATATTGAATACTTTTTAAGAGAGCAGAAATGTGTGTGTGTTTGAAGGTGAAGAGTTGAATAGGATAAAAAATGGGTCTTGAAAGGCTTAAAAGTCTTTTGTTCTATCTTTGTATAATTACACAAGTGGTCCCTACACTTGCTTATTTTTTAAACAATCTTCAAAGTCTTGTATTTTTCACCACCAAACTTTACAATATCATATAACCTGTTTATAAGACATATCATTATATAACTTCCACAATTATTCAAAATAGAGCAACCAACTTTCCTTGAACTTTATTTCCATATAAATAAAGTGTTTTTCTTTACTAATCCAACTTGATTACATCACTTACATAATTAAACTAAGTAACCTCAAATTAAAATAATTAAATTCCTAGGATCTTACAACATGGATTCCACCACACTCAAACTTCATCCACGAAGTTATTTGGCTGGTGTGGGCGATAGGCTATACTCATCGCTATCCGAGTGCCTAACCCCTTTTATAATGTTGACAAGAATTAGAAGTAAAGTGACTATCCTTATTCGATATCACGGACTTTTAAACCCCATGTCGAGCAATAAACTCACTCATGTAGAACTGTGCTAATCTTTCCAGTGAGTAACTTTCCCGAATTAGTATAAATTGGGTAGACTTAGTCAGTCTGTCTACGATCACCCAAACTGCTTTATGTTGACCATAGTCTTTTGTATTTTCGTCACAAAGTCCATTGTAATGTTTTCCCATTTCCATTCAGGGACACGAAGTGGTTGCAAACTACCGTATGGTTGTTGATTCTCAGCTTTAAGTAACTTTCAAATTTAGTACTGTTCCACAAAATGCCTAATATCCTTTCTCAATCACGGCCACCAGAAGTCAGATCTCAAATCATTATACATCTTGGTGCTCCCGGGGTGCAATGAAAGTTTATAATGATGGGATTCCTCAATTATCTCCTTTCTCATATCCCTAATCTTCGGTACCCATATCCTTCTATACACTGATTATAAACCACACTCATCTGTCTCCATAAACTTGGTTTGAAGTCTTACATCCTCGACACTAATATTCTCCTCTTTCAAGGCTTCCTGTTGTGCAACTCTAATATCATCAATGATTGTAGAAGATAACATTGTTGAGTTCATTACATAGTAACACTCCTTTCAGTAGGCCTTTATGGCTTAGGGCATCAGCCACCATATTTTCTTTACCCGGATGGTAAAGAATTTCACAATCGTAGTCCTTTATCAATTCAATAGACCTACATTGTGACACCCTTGCCACAATAACCACAATCACAACACCCAGGATTAATCCATACAACTCATAATTAAATGATGATCTGAATACTTAGTACAATACAAAAAAATAAAATACATAATTAAAGTAGAAGTGTCAAACACCCTACGGTGCTACAAGGTTCAAGTCTAAGTCTACATACTCAATAAATTATTACAACCATCTGAAATATTACAACATTGATCCCAAGAATTCCAGTTACTGATTAAGCAGTAGTGGTCCTCAAAAGACTTCAATAACGACCTAGCTAGAAGGTCTGGCAGTGGATTTTCCTTTTCCTGTAAAAATGTGAGCAACTACGGGGTAAGCAAAGATTAGTGAGTACAAAGATTATACATTTCACAAAGTACCCCACTATAGGTTAAACAACACCACAAGGGACCTGTTACATTTTCATAGGGTAAACATATCAACATTATACGTTCGTTGACAATTTGCATCAAGTCATTACAAATAAATTGTTAAACATTCGGAACCGTCATCCGAAACTCATGTTTAAAACCCATTATTTGGTTTGTTATTATGCCCAAATAACCCATCATTATATTCCTTAACATGACATTAAAGGTATCCCAAAAGTGTGATATTATACCCGAAATTCTGGTCTCTTAACCCTCAACCGAATTTTGCATCAATTGGGACCAACTCGCCGAGTCGTCCCATATGACTCGCCGAGTCGAGGTCCGGATTTCGGATCTCGGCCGGATTTTGTGTGTACCCGAGATGTAACCCAATATCTTGACCCGAGATATGACCCATCCGAGTTCGGGTCTCATCCGAATTCGGGTCCAACACTTAGCAATTCTATCTGATTATTCTTGTTGTTCTTGGCGACTCGCCGAGTCACCACTTTGACTCGCGGAGTCGACCTATAGAAGTGCAGGGTCGCAACTTACAGGTTTTACAAAAAAATTTCCATATTTGATTTCTAGCCACATGCAACTTAATCTAATG
The DNA here is from genome assembly GCA_020465985.1 of Centrapalus pauciflorus. NCBI lineage: Eukaryota > Viridiplantae > Streptophyta > Magnoliopsida > Asterales > Asteraceae > Centrapalus > Centrapalus pauciflorus. The sequence goes on from JAANYP010004359.1 coordinate 79,271, forward strand.
TTATATTAATGTTTTTCGGGTGTTTCTACATAATTTCCCCATAATAAACATGCTAATTTATCCAAATTTAACCAAAGTATGATCTTTTTATGAAGAAAATAAAACTCATAAAAACTCAGATTTTCTCACCTTTTCGGATGAATCAAGGGACGATTCTTGTTTCTAAACCTTCAGGGAACTTCAATTGATGATTTCCAACTGATATAACATACATGCGACATCTTTTATCCGATTTATAAATCCAAGTTTTTCATATTTTAACTCTCAAATAAAGATCCAAATCTTAGAAATAATTTCTTACCTTAATTTCCACTTGACTCTCGTTAATAACCAGCTTTAATCTGTAACAACCTAGCTTTTAACCAAACATTTAATTTCTGATTTTGAGCTAAAATGTAATTTAATTGCATTATTTGTACTGTAATTTAATTAAATAATGAAATTATTTAATTAAGTTACATTATGTTAGTAATGTTAAAAACGAAGATGAAATCTTTAATTAAAAAAAAATCAGATGTGGAGGGGATACAGTTGTCAAAAGCCGAAAGTTTCGAAATAAAAGACACCACGTCTTTCATTTCTTCATTTATCACTTTCAAACTCTCTAAAACTCTCTCTCACTCTCACTCTAAACTTGCTGGAAATCAAAGAATCAAAAGAAGAAATTCGTGAAATTAACTGAAGATTTTCATGAATCAGAAGAAATTAATGTAATAAAATAAAATTCCAATCTTTAGTTTTTATTTGAAGAGTTTAAAATGCATAAAAATCAGATTTATAATCTGTAAAATTTATGTTGCATGTTTGTATTATTGGTTAGAAATCATACATTGAAACCTTTTGAAGCAACATAAACAAAAGTCGTTGCTTAAATCGTCCAAAAAGTGTGAAAATTTGAGTTTTTATAAAGTTGTTGTTCTTGAGAAAAATCGAATATATTGGACAAATTTGGACGATTTAATGTGTTAAAGATGGGGAAAATAGTGTAGAAACACCCCAAAAATGATAATATAACGTTGGATTTAATTGCATGTTAATAAAATTAATTTTGGTGAATTTTTGGTAAAAACCTGTATGGGTCGACCTGCACATCTGCAAGTCGACTCGGCGAGTCGCCAAGAACACCAAGAAATTCCTGAAAATTTTCTATGTATTGGATCCGAATTCGGTTCTCAACCGAATTCGAATTGACCCGAAGTTCGGATGGGTCAATCTCGGATCAGATGGGCTTCTCGGATGCATGCGAATTCGGCCGAGATCCGAATTTCAGACCTCGACTCGGCGAGTCGGTTGAGATGACTTGGCGATGCACCCCCAGTTGGTGCGAAATTCGGATGTGGGTTAAATGATCTGAAATTCTGACTAATAAACTAACTTTTTGAGTACCTTTTTGTGACACATTAATATTGAGACACCCATAGAAGTAATACGAGTATTTTGATACCATTATAAATTAATTTATACAGAGTACTTGCGGAAATACGGTCAAATTAAAACTTTTAATACTTTCATAATCTTCAACGTGATTCCAAACACATTGCATATAACACAACAGAGTGTCGGAAATCACGGAGTAGCGAAATTGGGGTCACAATGTTAAATCATCAATTTGATTACAAACGAATTAATAATCATTAACTAATTCGCGTAAGTCCAAAATGGAAGTCTGCTACTCCCACCCCAATCATCAACAAAATATGGAGCTTCTAACCATGCTCCAATCGGTGTCTATCAGTTTGGGGTCGGACCTTCGCCCTTATCAGTTCCTGAAAAGAAATATCAACTAACGGGTAAACAACATAGTTGTTTAGTGAGTTTCTAGATTAATGTACCATGCGGTATATGATTGATGTCATGCAATGCCATGAATTTAACTAACAATCTCAGGAGGCCAACTAATGGCTAATAAGCTACCACATTGCGGTTACCGCACACAGGCTTACCGTATAATGGGTTTACAATCTACTGCTCGATTACCACAGACCACAGGCTTATCGTTTTACAGGCAATAATGGTTACCACACACAGGCTTACCATCATGATTCCGCTAGGTTACCACACTCAGGCTTACCGTCTCAGCGGAGAGGTCAAATGAATGATCAACAACTTATCAACCGAATAATAATATGACAACAATAATGTATGTGATGGCAAAGCATGTAAATGACAAGAATGATACGAAAGCAATAACATACAATTCATGATACGCATATAAATACATTAATGCTAGAACTCACAGTGGTGTACAACAAGCTCTCGACCTCGAAACCGAGTTATAATCGTCAAAATATGATTAATAGTCTCCAAGGTACCTTAACCCGTCAAACTCCTATAAACAGGTTCATAATATAACATTTATAAGTCTCGCAGCTTATAACTTCTTAACATTGATCCGGATACATTAGTCTTAAGACTTAACTAATTTCGGCATTAAACCTCAATAATTATTTTGGTCTAATTATCCTCCTTAATAGATGTCATAAACTATTATGACAAAAGATCCAATAGAATAAAAATAATTAAAATTACAATTTCGGTCCAAGGCCATCCGAAATTCGGACCAAGACTATCAGAATTTCGGGCCATCCGAAATTCATGCTTACCGAATTTTTCAGAATATTTCTAGGTTGAACTACACTTTCTGTCTTACGGATTTAATGCCAAAAATACCAAAACTTCTCTATATTTATTATAAAGAGTTGTAAAATCATTCTCACACACACACACACACACACACACACACACACACACACACACACACACACACACACATATATATATATATATATATATATATATATATATATATATATATATATATATATATATATATATATATATATATATATACTACTTATAAAGCATTTAGCTTTTTACAATTTACAATTTACAATGTACAACTTATTAAAGCTAATGTCTTGAATTTTAAGACTTACAAGTCTTTAAAGCATAATGTACAAACATGTGATGCAAAACAAATAAAAGCAGATTTGTTTGAAAATTTTGAATTCTTGAATACTGTATTCTTGGAAAGACAAACACGCTTTCCTTCTCCCCAAGCCGTTGACAGATAGATCATTCGTTGTTCACTCTCCTGGAACGAGAAGCCCACAAAAACTCTTCCTCTCATTTTTTCCTGCTCCTTCTCCAAGTCATGTTTGAGAAATCAGACAGATGAAGCCACACAATCCACACTGTTTGAGAAAGTCGGTGAAGTTTGTCAAGGCTTAATTGGATTTGAATGAACATTCAAAGGAACCCTCGTTGCCAAATCTTTTGTTTGGGGCGTCAGTTTTGAGTTGGAGGCGAAATCAGTTCAAGAATCAGAGATCGAGAAACTAGAAAGTGAACCAGATAGAGAAGCAAAACCAGATCAAGAACCAGATCCAGATTGAGGATAAAAAACAGTTCCAAAAACCACATCATGGTTGTTTCGTCAACTAAGGTTTCTTCTCAATTAGGGTAAAGTTTACTAGGGTTTCTTCATAAAACCAATCTGGACTAGGCTTTCTTCTTCAAAAACAGGCGGTTTCTTCTTCTTGACCACGTCTGAATCTGGTCGTGTTTTGTTCGATGCCTTCATTTCATCAGTGGTGGAGCAAGCCCATGGTGATTCTCAGTCGTGGAGCATGCTGGAGGTTGTTCTTGATTTCACAGTGGTGAGAAAAGGGGTTTAGTAATTGAGAAGCTGGAAACCAATTTAAGGATTTTAAACACGTTTTCGGTTTGATAAGTTGTTCTCCAGAAAACAAAAAAGTTTTCAGTTCTATAAAGAACTTTAAACTAAAATATTTCATCAGCTAAACACAACCTAATATCTGTAACTATTCTGTTAGTGTTTATTTTTTCAAGTATGTTAAACTAATACAGAGAAATGGGAATTTGGCAGGGACATTGAATGCCTGGATCACCTACGCATGTCAAATGCAAGAAAACGACAGGGAGAAATATTCATAAGAGGGGATCTTCTGTTTTCTGTTTGCAGTCCAATTTGCTTCGCTGCCGATGTTGCCCCTCCGGTATGTCAGTGTTCTCCTCCGCCGATGTTGCTTAATTTCCTTCGCCGTCGTGATTGATATTTTCCCAAATTTTACAGATGAATTTCAGTCGCTTTACAAGAAGAATTTCAGCAGCAACCAGTGTGATTGATTATTTCTCAAATTTTGCAGATGAAGCAACCCATGTCTTTTTCTTTTGAGAAGAAAACAAACACGTCCGAACCTACATCCAAAGATAAACAGGTCACAATTCCACCGCCACTCTGTTTACTTCGGATTCATTCATGTTCTGTTTGCATTACATGTTGTTTTAAATTTGATTTTGATATTCATCGTTATGATTTATGAAGTTGTCCTATGGATTTAAGCTAAATTGTAGATGCTCTATTCCTACTGTTACTTTGGGATTAAGCTTAAATTTCTGGACATTTATGAAAAACATTAATTAGACAATGATTGATGCATTTTGTGCACATTTATGATAAACTAATTTCCATTTATTGTGTTACTTTTTAGGGGGTTTCCTGTTGGGTTTAATTTTTGTTTCTTATTGTCAGTCATGTGAAGATATATTTACAATATTTTATGAAAACTGAACAGGAAATTTGTCAACCTGGAAATTTTCAAGATGAAATAGGAATTGTTATTGGAAATTGGGGTTGTGGTGCATTTGGGGTGACCCTGATCTTATGGCCATAATACAATGGGTTGCAACTTTTCAAGTAAGACCTCTCTTCTAAAGCACATTTTTGAAAAAAATTTCAGTGTTTCTTTTTGATATGATGGTATTTGAGACCTATAAACATGTGCAGTTTAGAGGCATCTGTTGTTCGTTCTGTGATTAATTCATTGATGGATATGGAATGCAAAAAGCCTGGGTGTTGTTGAGGTGTGATTGGGCTCAATGTTGAGGTATATATGGCTGTGAACTTTCTACTGGTATGACATGATTATTAGGGCATTTTTATGGCATAAATGTGTAATCTTTCAGCATGTTTTCAGTTTTCGGTGATTAATCAGTTTCATGATTAGTTTTCATACTATGAAATATGATGATGAAAAGTAAATTGTGTCATACTTTTTTGGGTTGGGTGTGTATTAAGGAATTATTTTAGGCTAACTCTGATTTGGAACAATTTGAAACAATGTTGAAGTTAGTATCAACTTGATGCAATAATTTTGTTGCAAAATTTGTAGTAATAAGTAAGCATAGTTTTATTGGAAAATAAAAGAAAGTATGTTATGAGTTAATGTGGAAAATCTTGCATTCGATACGATTCTTAAGTGGTGGTTGATAGATTTCATATTTTTGAGTTGTTTTTCGCTATATAGTGCTGGAAGTCCAAGAATAAAAGCTACTAATTTTTGCATTGTTCTTCGAAGTTATACACTCAATTGCATTGCTCAAAGTAGAAGGATGGAGGTACATGACCCTTTTTATCTTTCTATTCTTATGAGATACAATAAGTTTTGTTTGACTTTCCTCATGCTAAAAATGTAAAATTTGTATTACTTCTGCTTGATTTTTGCTAGATTTTGTTGATTTGGTATCCTTTCAGAATTGTAGCTTTTTTTGTTTGAGAAATTTGACTTTTTGGATCAAGATTTGGATATATATTATGTGTCTTTCTTTGTTGTGTGTTTTAGCCATTTTTTTGGCAAATTGCAAAGATGTTAAGGATTTGCTAATTATGTGGTGCTTGATAGATTTCATATTTTTGAGTTGTTTTTCGCTATATAGTGCTGGAAGTCCAAGTATAAAGGCAACTAATTTTTGCATTGTTTTTCGAAGTTATACGACCAATTGCATTGCACAAGCACATTGCACCTTGTAGGTCCCGAGAGGTTCCCAAAGTATATAGCTTTAAGCTGTAGAGGGGGGTGAATACAACAATTTAAAGACTACACACTATTTTCTCAATGTTTGTATGTATTATCAACAAGTTGTTAATTACAAACAAGCTTGAATGCGGAAAGGTTCAAGCTGAGATGACAGATACAACAGTATGTTCACTAGTCTAAGACAGACTCAAACTAGTTTACAATGAATACACTCACTAAGAAGCACTCACTGTGTTTACAAGACTCAGAGGGACAACTTATGTAGAACAGCTTAGACACAAAGAAACTGTATTACACAAGCAAGCTTGCATGCATGAAAAACACACTTGCACGTTCACTCTTGGCTTCAGCACTTAGCTTTTTGGCTTGTTCTTTCTGACCTTAGAAGCTTCCTTTTATACTCACTCAGAGGATCTAAGAGAAGTTTCTTCTTTGGACGGAATGAAAAAGGAGAAGTCTTGTTGAAAAGACTACATAACCTTTTCTGCACTTTCTGAAAAGCAGACTTGTCTTCTTGTGTGCAGAACTTTTGTCTTTTCACTTTGTCTACTGTTGCATTGCCTTTAACTAAATAAGGAATGTCAACTTTCCGTCCTTCTTCCTTGTAAAGGCCTATTTTGATATAAGAAAAAGGTCTATCACCCTTTTTCAAATAACCTTTTGTCTTCATGTAACAGAACAACTTGGGCAGGCTGAGCAGTTCTGATTTCCACTATGTCTTCGACTTTGTAAACTGATCTTGTAGCCAAAAACAATACATGAGGACTTGGAAACACATTCCATAAAGTGTTAGCCTGTTCACAAAGAACAGGTTCTGTTCACAAAGAACAGAACACTTGTAAACTGCCCAAGCTACTCACCAGTGTAGAGCAGCGTAGACAGTTTAGGTCCAGCCTGTTCAATAGACTGAACAGCTTGGGCAAAACTGTCTTTGTTGCAACACATGCAACACATAGAGCAGCTTTAGGCTGATATTGCAAATCTTTTTCAGGTTTCAATAAGTCATATAACAGGCCTTAAATTCAACCTTCAAAAGCATCAACAGGTTTGATTAATAATCTCCCCCTCATATGCAGAGCAGGTTTGACTGAGACCTTTTTGTGCCTAACAATCTCCCCTATTTGCAATAACCAGTCTAAGCTGGTCCTATCAAAAATCACTATATATTTTTACTAACATTTGCTGAAATAAAATTACAACATCAACATAAAGTAAAAGATCAGTTTATGTATACACTGATTTTTGATTACATTAGAACAACACATGTTCTTACAAAAGTACAACTGATGTACTGATGTATATTACAACTAATGTAACATAGAAAATTACAACAAACGTAAATAAAGTACAACTAATGTACATTGGACTGTATTTGTTGGGAACAGATAATGGTAAGCCTGTCCAACTGATGGACATCTTCCATTCTTCACCTACCCAGATGGTAGATGGACTTCGTCACACTGGAGGAGGACCTTGAAACATCTTTTCCAGCTCTTCTCTAGTATCCTCAAGTTCTTGAACTTCACTTCTTATGATCATGAACTTGGGATCTTCAAGTCCACCTCTCTCAAAGAAGCCTCTGAGCTGATCCTAGACGGCTGCTCTCCACTTACTAGACTGCCTGAATGAAACTGCAAGTCTGAAGGCCACAAGTTGTCTCAGATCCACTTTGTACAGATTTGATGCTTTCTGAAAGCATATCTTTTGAGTTAAGGGATCCACAAAGAATGCCCCTGTTGGTACACCCTGTGTGACGATAGCAGTCTAATCGATTATGATTTAGGTAATATTCTGAGTTAACCAGTATTTTGATATATATGTTTAATATGTGTTTGTCTGTTATTGATTGTGTGTTTGAACTTGATGTAACATATTACAAGAAGTTCAAACATAAAGGTCAAAGATTATGTCAAGCATAAGTTAAAACATAAGTTTCATCACTTAAGTGTTTAAGTGCATTTGGCTAGATTCGAATAGGTTAAGGAAGGCATTCGAATCTGTGATAGATTCGAATGTATCCTTAGATTCGAATGGGCTAGATTCGAATCTGTCAGATGGACAGATTCGAATGGGCCTTAGGCCAGATTCGAGGTTGGCCCACAACAGACTCGAATCAGGCTCTATAATTAGGGATAGACTCGAATCATTAGCAGACCTTTGGCAGAATTCGTGAGGAATTAAGCAATAGGCGATCTCGAGTTTATCAGCTAGGTGAGTCCCGTTTCGGAGAGAATTAGTACGTAGGATCGTTCGTGTGTCGTTCGTTCAGCGTCTAATAGTCTCCGTGTTTCCGTTGGTTGAGAGTTGTCCGTCTGACCGTCAACGAGGATTCCGCACTCGTTAACGGGTCCGCGTCTAGATAGATCTGTCAGTGGTAGACCTTACAAGTGGTATCAGAGCCTACGGAGTGTTCGTGGTGTTCTTCGTGTTCATTAGAAACATTCTAGGTTTCTTGACGCTAGTTGGACGGTTTTTCTCTCAAAAACGTGTTTTTGAGCTTAGCAAATTCATATTCGGGAAACATTTTGTCGTTTTTCACGTTTTTGGTCGAAATCATTGTTTTTCATTTGAAAATTAGTGATTTAATCCGTAAAACGTCAAAAAATCAAAGTGTTAGCCGTTTTTCGAGTTTGCGGCGCTCGAATCTATAGGGGTAATTAGGGTTTTACTTTATTTTCGAGTCTAACCAAAATACACTCCTTTCGAGTCAATTTCAGTCAGTTTCGAGTCTGTGGTGTTTCGAATCTGTTACTACATTCGAATTGGATCTCGAGTCTATATTGTTTCGAGTTTGTTTCGAATTGGTTACTGTTTCGAGTCTATGCTTCGATTCTGCTGAATTTCGATTCTACCGTGCCTTCGATTCTAAGGGTCTTCGAATCTATAGAGTCCTTCGAATCTGTCATCACTTCGAATCTAGGGAGTTCCTCGAATCTGACATTATTTCGAATCTACTTGACTTTTAAGACTTAATCGAATTTAATTTCAAAAGATTAAATATTAATTAGTTTCGAATCAATCTAGATTCGAATAAGTTAATTTAAATCAGTTTCTAATTAAATTAATTAAGTTCAAATTCAAATTCTTTCAGAAAAGATGTCAAACCTTCAGAAATTCCTTGAGATGGATCATGAAGTTGGGAAGGCCAATGCACCACCTAAGCTGATGAAAGTTGAGGATTACTACTGGTGGAAGGATAGATTTACGGATTTTGTACGATTCAACGATATCGGCATGTGGGTGTGCATTGATGAAGGGTACATTCCACCAGTTTCTGAGGTTGAAGGCCGTCAAAAGGTTCTGTCATACCAGATGATGAAAGAGGATGACAAGAAACTATTTGAAGCTGAAAACAAGGCTTTCTCCATTATCAGAATGGCGTTACCTCAAGATATCTTGCACACATTTCGGACTCAGAGGACGTCGAAGGAACTTTGGGAGTCTCTTCAGAAAAGGTGTGAGGGTAATCCACGGGTGCGTAGAAAGCGTACAGAGCTGTTAACCCAACAGTTTGCGATTTTCAAGGCTCTTAAGGATGAACAGTTGGATGATATTATCACACGATTCTATCATCTGATAACAGAGCTTGAAAGTCATGGCATTGAGTATTCTGACACTGACAAGAACAATAAGCTTCTTGATGCCCTACCAGCCAAATGGGCTATGTACGTGGCAATGATTAAGCTGAATGAAGATAAATACTATGCTCAATCACTGGATGACATCGTGGGAACGTTGAGGGCATATCACTTCGAAATGATAAAGGCTGAGACTGATTACGAGCAAGTCCAAAATCCGGCTATGTATTTTGGAAAGACATCAAAATCATCAGTGACAGCTGATCAGAAGAGTGCTACAGCGTTTTTCACCGGAGAAACGTCATCACCACCAGAGTCCGAAGACTCACTAAATCGCGCGTTCTTAGGGTTAGGAAGATCGGAAGAACCGCAACCTCAAGTCCAACAGGCATCGACCAGTCAGAACTATGCGAAGATGCCAATGAGCGCAAAGTCGGCAGAAGAACATCTGAATCTGCTTGCTTCGTTTGTGGCCGCATACGGAAATTGCGTTCAAGGGAAGATCAATGATCCGGCTCTTTGGGATGAAGACTACGATCAGGTCGACCCTGATGACTTAGAGGAAATGGATCTGAAATGGCAACTTGCCATGGTAACCCAACGGGTTAAGAGATTCATAAAGAGGACTGGAAGAAATCTGCAGATGAACAACAAGGGGATAGGATTTGATAAGTCCAAGGTGAAATGCTATAACTGTCAGGGATTGGGACACTTCGCCAGGGAGTGTCAAAGACCGAAGGTAGAAACATACCAGGGGCAGAGTCAGCATCAAGGACAGTACCAAAGTCAGTCCCAACAGAGATACCTTCCAAGTTCTTCATCTGGTCAGGCCAATCTAGCGGGTCTAATAACCAATGTCACTTCTGACAGACAGCTAGATGGTTCTTATGACTGGAGTTCACATCCGGAGTCCAATGCTAGAGCTTTCATGGCTGAAGTTACGGAAAATGGTTGTGAAGAGGATGAGCAGACCACAAGGGACAGCAGTCCGATGTGGGTAGAGAAGGCGAATGATCAGACCGTGCTGGAGTTTGCTGCTCAGATGGCCAACGTGGAATCTGATAACTCTAAGGTTAGTCTTTCTATTTCTCTATTTCGTGATTTATGTGCTTTATGTGTTAGTTCTAACGATAGGTTAAATCTAGTCTTAGACTCACATAAGACCATAGCTGCTCAAAATGAAAACTTAAAAATAGAAAATGCTAGCCTAAATGATATAAAACAAGATTTAAAAGAAAAGCTTAAGGCTGATGCTCAAGATGTAATCGTTCTAAAAGACAAACTGAGTGAGCAGTGTGTTAGGATAGAACTTATGTATGAGCACGTAGAGGCCTTGACCAAAAGTCTGAAAGACAAGGAAATAGAGCTAGCCGAGACCAAGGTTAAGGTAGCCGAGGCAAATAGCAAGCTGGAAAAGTTTAGGAATTCGAGCCTAAACCTAGGAAAAGTCTTAGATGCCCAAAGACAGTCTAAGAAGCCTGTAGGTCTAGGTTTTCACGAAATTCCTCCACCTTTCAATGATAACTATGTGCCTCAGCCTCAGGAGAAAACTGACAAGTCAGTAGTTTTAGAGGACCTACCTGAACCGACACCTGAGCCTACAGTTGAAAATACACCTAAGGTGGATGACTCTACTGTCAAGGTCAAGAAAGTGAAATTTGTGTCTTCCTCAAGTGAAACACCTGCAGGAAAACAGAAAATTTCATGGGCTGACCAGGTCGAAGAGACAGACACTGTAGATGTACCAAAGGTAATAGACACTAGTGAGACACCTAGATCTAAGGGACCAACCAAAAAGTCCATGGATAAGATGTCTTGCTTTAGATGTCACGAGAAAGGGCATGTTGCTTCTCACTGTCCAAATAGGAAAGCTGATGTTACACCTAAGACAGTGAATCCAACACCTGTTAAGCCCTCACCAAGTGTGGCGAGCACTAGTAGTTCTCAGAGTACCGAGAAAACTGTGCAGGTCGCACCAAAACCTGTTGTGAAACAAACACCGGTTAAGGTTGGACCAAAAGAAGTGGTTAGGACAAATTCACCGAATCGTGTCTTTAATCAATCTAGGTCAGCACCTCAACAAGTCTATAGGAGCACCACACCTAGCAGGTCACACACTCCAGTTAGGTCACATACTCCTGTTAGACAATATGTTCCGGTAAGAGCTCAGGGATCACAGTCTGAAATGCAGTATAATAAGACTTATTCTAGAGCACCACAACAAATGCCTACTCAAAGGCAAAGAGTGAATCTAAATCACTCGGCACCACAACTGAATTCAGTTCAAAGACCCAAGTCACCTGAACGGCGAGATGGGTACTTGAAAGAGTTCACGTATGTGGACGAGAATGGTATTACCAAGTCAGTCATGGCTTGGGTTCCCCGTGATAACTAACCTATTTTCTTTCATGTGCAGGAGATAACTACCGGTCCAAACAACAAGTGGTTCGTCGACAGTGGTTGCTCCAGGCATATGACGGGGGAAAGAAGTCTTCGCACAGACTTCAAGGGGGGTAATAGGGGATTTGTATCATTCGCGGGCAACAAAGGAGGAAATATCACTGGAACTGGAGAAGTCACTAATGGGACGATTACATTGGATCAAGTTTATCACGTTGATAAACTGGTTCATAATCTCATTAGTGTATCTCAAATATGTGATAAGAAGAACTCGGTGTTATTTACTGACACTGAGGCGTTAGTGCTAAAGCCGGGATTCAAGATACCTGAAGATTGGATATTGATGCGGGCTCCAAGGAAGAATGACTTGTACATGCTCGACATGAACAAGTCAGATAATTCGATGGGCCCGATCTGCCTACTATCAAAAGCTTCGGAGACGGAATCGGTTTTGTGGCACAGACTCATGGCTCACTTGCACCTAAGGAAAATGAACTACATAACGAAGAATGGTTTGGTGCAAGGTGTGCCTCTGAAGAGCTTTCAGTTTGAAGACAAGTGTCTACCGGGCATGAAGGGCAAGCAACATAAAAAGACACACAAGTCCAAGAAGCTGAACTCCATAACCTCGACATTCGATTTGTTGCATATGGACCTTTTCGGCCCTATCAACAAAAGGAGTATAGGAGGTAGTTGGTTTTTCTTAGTTATCACTGACGATTACTCACGGTTTTCTTGGGTTTTCTTTTTAGGTACGAAGGACGAGACGGCTACAAAGCTCATCGGGTTCTTAGACCAAGTGGAGAATTCCTACGGAACAAGGGTTAAATATATTCGTAGTGATAATGGGACTGAATTTAAAAACTCTGTAATTGGTGTATATTGCCTATCAAAGGGCATCGTGCATCAATTCAGTGCACCATATGAACCTCAACAGAATGGGGTGGCCGAACGTAAAAACAGAACATTGATTGAGGCTGCAAGGACTATGCTTTCGGATTCAAAGCTTCCTACCATGTTTTGGGGGGAGGCAGTGAATACCGCGTGCCATATTCTAAATAGAGTCCTTACAGTCAAATCATTGAACAAAACATGTTATGATATTTTGAATAAACGGCCACCTAACTTAACTGGATTCGAACCGTTTGGAGTACCATGCACACTTTTAAGAACAAAACATCAACCGAAGTTTGGTGAAAAGGCTGACGAAGGATATTTCCTAGGTTATGTGCCAAACTCACCAAACAAACGGGTTTTTAACAAAAAGAGTGGTACTGTGGAGATTGTGTATAATATTGAAGTCACAAGTTATACACATGAACCCCAAACTGGTCCGGAATGGATTTTTGACTATGATAAGTTATTTGAGTCATTTAACATTCCTTTGGATGATACTGCAGGTACAATCGATAAAGACATGGCGACGTTGCACCTAAATGACGATGGCCATATTTTTCCAAGGACCACGTTCGAATCTACGTCCGAGCCTACTGCGACTGTAGATGGGTCTCCAGAAGTTGCTAATCCAGAAGAACCTAACACTGAGAATCAGACTCAAGCATCAAGTTCTGCCTCTGAGGAAAACGTCCGGGAGGAAGAAAATGTGGAAGCTGAGCCTGTTCCCCCTTTAGGTGAAATAGGATCCAACTTAGGAGATAATCTAAGGGTAGACGAAATAGAGACCTCTAGGATTAACAAGAACCATCCTATAGATAGCATCATAGGAAATCCTAACGAGGGTGTGAGGACTCGGAGTAGTGTAAATAACAACACTGTGTTGTTGTCGATGATAAACGACTCCGAGGCATATCATACATGTCTATATTCGTGTTTCATATCGCAAGTAGAGCCCAAAAATGTGCAAATGGCACTTAAGGACAACTCCTGGGTTGAAGCGATGCAGGAAGAACTTTCACAATTTAGGAAACTAGAAGTGTGGGAGTTAGTTCCGTTACCTCGAGGGGAGATTGCAATAGGAACCAAATGGGTTTTTAAGTGCAAAAGAGATGATCGGGGTATAGTCGCGCGCAACAAGGCGAGATTAGTTGTAAAGGGTTTCAACCAAGAGGAGGGAATCGATTACAACGAAGTGTTTGCTCCAGTAGCAAGGTTAGAAGCAATTAGGTTGTTTTTAGCTTTTGCCTCCTTCAAAGGATTTAAGGTATATCAACTGGATGTTAAGAGTGCTTTCCTATATGGGAAAGTGAAGGAGTTGGTGTATGTAGAACAACCGCCCGGGTTTACAGATCCTAAATATCCTGATAGAGTATATCGATTAGATAAGGCTCTTTATGGATTACATCAGGCACCTAGGGCATGGTATGAGACTCTATCCAACCATCTTTTAGAAAATGGCTTTGAGAGGGGTAGGATAGATAGTACTCTATTTGTGAAGAGAAAGGGAGATCATTTTATCTTGGTACAAGTGTACGTAGATGATATCATTTTTGGATCATCAGACGAACAGATGTGCAAAGATTTCGAGAAGGTTATGAAGTCGAAGTTCGAGATGAGTGCTATGGGGGAGTTGAATTTCTTTTTGGGGTTACAAGTTGACCAGAAGAAGGAAGGCATGTTTATCCATCAGACGAAATATGTCTATGACATATTAGAGCGTTTCGGGATGGAAGGAACAAAGTTGACTGCCCATTTCAGCACGCCGATTCAAGTGAATCACAATCTCGGGCCGGGTACTGAAAGTGATACCGATGTGGATCCGACTTTATATCGGGCCATGATTGGGTCACTTTATGTATTTAACTGCTTCAGACCTGACCTATGTTGTGCTGTGTGGATTTGTGCTAGGTTTCAAGCGAATCCGAAGGAGATGCATATGAAAGCTGTGAAGCGGATTCTACGATACCTCAATTCGAAACCGAAGCTGGGACTTTGGTATCACGCGGAGGGAGATCTAGAGTTGGAGGCGTTCACGGATTCTGACTACGGAGGATGCAGCTTGACGCGCAAATCTACGACTGGAGGTTGTCAGTTCCTAGGAGGGAGATTGGTGTCCTGGCAATGCAAGAAACAAACATCGGTAGCCGTGTCAACGTGCGAGGCCGAGTATGTTGCTGCTGGTAGTTGCTGTTCACAGGTTCTGTGGATACAACAACAATTGCGGGATTACGGTTTGGCTTATACTCAAACTCCAATTAGGATAGACAATCAATCTACAATTGCGATAACAAATAATCCAGTTAAACACAGTAAAACAAAGCACATTGACATAAGACATCATTTTATTCGTGATTGTGCTGAAAAGAACTTGATCAAACTGGTAAAAGTGGCAACAGAAGATAATAATGCTGATTTATTTACCAAAGCGTTTGATAAGTCACGATTTGAGTATTTAATTCAACTTAATGGAATGCGCAACCCAGAGTAAACTGACCTTAGTAGTATTTTACTTCCTTTTATAGTTGTTATATTTCTTTCTTTTTTACAGTAGGCTGCTAATTTAGGAAAGTTTCTATTTTTTTAGAAAGTTTCTATTTTTAGTAAGTTATTAGGTTAGCTTAGTTTACTGCTTTTTGCTATGAAAAACAAAAGAAAAAAGAGAGAAAATTTAAAAAATACAAAAAAAGGAGAATATCAGAAAAGGAGTTAAGTCTTAGATTCATAGGTTCAAAGTGACGAAAATTAGCACCGTCGTTACAGACTCTAAGTATTTAGGCTTTCACACATAATGCAACTAAATCCTAAGTGTTATACTTTATTTAGTTTGATGTGTTGGTAGGCACAATACATATAGGGAATCTCAAGGCTAATAAAATATTCTAGAAAAAGTCAAACGTGTCACTAGCTTAATGTATGACCATCGTCTTAATGTTTTAAATGTACAAGACAGACCAAACAAAAGTGAGTCTAAATGAGGTAATGCAACGTTTCTGGGGATGTATGCAACATCAAATACATCTAAAATGAAAGAATAGAAATATCATATGTACTGAGAGTCGAAAACATGGCAACTCTTTGTACGTAAGTACAAGACCTGTTGTCGCGGTTTTAGATTCAGTTACAGACAGGTCGCTTGTTGTACGTCAGTACAAGACCTGTCACAGCTATCGCTAACTTTAAAGTTAAACCTTAAGAATTCGAACTAAGACATCCTTGTTGAAAAAAGAGAATACAGACCTGTGTCCGATGTTTGTCTTTTAAAGAAAGTTTGCAAATACCAACAAGTTAGC
Source organism: Centrapalus pauciflorus (assembly GCA_020465985.1). Lineage (NCBI taxonomy): Eukaryota > Viridiplantae > Streptophyta > Magnoliopsida > Asterales > Asteraceae > Centrapalus > Centrapalus pauciflorus. The sequence goes on from JAANYP010004359.1 coordinate 95,276, forward strand.
ATTTTGTCTGTGTGCCTTGATCATAAAAGTATGTCTATGTCTGAGTCACGTAAGATAATTTCCTGATAAATAAAAAGGCCAAGGGATATTCCGAAATGTAGAGTGTTTAACAGGGTAAAATACCAACAATCGGCTAAAAGGGTATGTCACGACAAACAATAAAAGGAATTCAAAAAAAAAATTCCTAAGTGTGAAAGTTTAAGTACTAAAAGTTAGTATCGGACATCGCTATCTGATTGAACCTTTCCTAGACTATACTCATCAAAAATATATTGTTAAGTTTTTTAGCTTAGATTGTAAATTTTTTCTTAAGTTTAGATTAAATTTTTTTAGTCAAAATTTTATTTTATTCTATTTTAATTTTATTTTTACCTTAGCTTATTTTATTAGTATAGTTTAGTTTTTACTTAGGTAAAAGGTCAAAAGTTACTGAGGGTGCATTCAAAGCTGGATAAAATATACAATGCGTGAAATATCTGAGCTTAGGGTAAAAGATTTGGCATAGTTTTTCTGGTTACACTACACAGTAGAAAAATAGTTGGAAAAAGTTGAAGTAAAAAACATTTCAAAATTCCGAATTTTTTCTAAGTGTTTGTAGCCTAGCTGGCTTCGAATCTAAGACAAAGACTCGAATTTTAAAGTCCTCAGAATCTGTCAGTAGACTCGAATCTAACATAGACTCGAAGGTAGTTAAGTATTAAAGGTCAACAGTGAAGGCATTTACTTCTCACTGTTCTCTAATCTGATTTCTCGAATCTGTCACTGGCGAACTCGAATCTATTCTCGAGTCTATCGTATTTCCACTAAACGACATTTCGTCGATTCTAAAGCTTTTGTGGTCGATTCTACTTTCAAATCTAGGTATAAGCAACATGATTGTACAAGATTTTGGTGGTTTCATACACAAATTTGGGCTTAAACATCACATTTTGATGTTTTATTGGTCAAAATAGGGTTATTCATAAATAACTAAGTTAGGACCTATAAAATATCAAATTAAAGGCATAAATCAGTGATTAGAACTTAGTTGAAATAAAGTATGTGATTTACCTAGTTCAAAATGGTTAAA
>JAANYP010004360.1:0-17251 GCA_020465985.1 Centrapalus pauciflorus
TGGAGTTGCATGGTGCAAGATTTCGCTCAAAAAAGTGATTTTTGAATTTTGAAAAAAAAAAGTGTTAAACAAATAGTTAGTGGGCTAGTCATCAAAGTCGAAAATTATATATTAAATTTTAAAGAAGGTGATGAATGTGAAAAAGCGTTTTAAACAAAGTTTGGTTTCGTGAGTGGGTTCGTTTATGCCCTTTGGGGACTAACTTCTCAGGATCTATGAGTTACATTCATTTTGAGGTTTATATGAATCATGTTTTACGGAGCGGACATTGGTAAGTTTTGTCGTGGTCATTTTGTATGATATCCTGATTTATCGATAATGTTGAAGGTTCACTTGGAAAATAACATTTGCGTATGTTTTGGAAAACTTTAAAGAAACAGAGTCATTTATTTGCTAATTTAAAGAAGAGCACATTTGCATGGATAAGGTTTGTTTTTCTGGTTTTGTTGTAAGTGGCCCCGGGTAGGGATTGGGTGGATGCGAGGAAGGTCAAGGAATCAAAGAATGGCCAACTCCAACAACAGGCCTGGTCCCAAGTTAGAGGCTCTTCCATGGGCGCAAGGTTTCTATCGAAGGTTGTTTGCGTGACTCTCCGTTCATAGTGCAAACCCTGATAGAGCTGGTGAAGAAGGAAGTGAGGTTTGCATCGGGGGGAACGGCTAGAAGCTGAATTCAAATGTGATGGAAAGTAAAAGGTTGGACAGCTTTCATGTCTCTTTATTCTTCGCATTGTGCCTAAGTGATAAAAAGTTTTGTTTTGTGGTGGTTTTGTTGTTGGGTGTTTGCCTGTGGGGGTTTGTTTGTTGAACTCGAGCTGTATGCATTTCCGGGGTGGGTAGTGGGGCGTTTTGATCCAAGAAGTGAGACCAATTGCGGTATGTTAGGGAAATAATGAAGGGGGGCTCCACTGAATTTAGTGTCCACTTATGAAAAAACGCGCTTTAGGTCATGGTTAGATTTGGGCAACACACGGGCGCGCATGACGGATAGGCCTAAGGAATTTGGGGGTAATACGGGTAGCGCGTGCTGTAAGACCTCGAAGCGGGCCAGCTAATTTGAGTCGGATGGGCATATCAAATGTGGTGGTTGCATCACTGAGTCAGTCCTTAGTGAGCAAATACACATAATAAGGGAAAGGAAAATCAGTGGGGCTTGAGGGCATGGGTCTAGAACTGTCAACGCGTATCAAACATTAAGTTCTAAGCTTTTGGATTGGACTCACTTAAAGAATTGTACAAAGATGATTCTGATGAATTTTCTTTCCTGATCCGGGCTGTGAAACATGCTTCATTTGCTAAGTTTTATAGCATGATGTTATTTGTTTAAAGCAAACAAGTTATGCATTCCAACGTTGTTCTACTCCCGGAGTATTGTACGTGAGGCTCATGGTGTAGGGTTGATGTGATTGGGCCACTTTTGGTGTCCCAAAGGACATTGTGGATATTTTGAAGGAAAGGAAACTTCTATGCTTGAAGATGAGAGAAAGATTGGTTTTATTTGAAGATCTGTGAAAAAAATGTTGTGCCTATGTTTAACACAAGCCCAAGCAATATCCAGCCTCATGGTTTGATCTATGCCACTTCCAAGTCCTCCGCAACCATGGGTTGGTGAACTTTCTCCCATGGAACTTTGTGATGGGGTGCCTAAACAAAGAATGGTTCATGATTCTGTTGTTTGTTGGCGCGTTGATCGATTTCTCTAAGATGGCACCACTCATTGAGTGTGAAGAAGACTGACGATGCTTCACATGTTTGCAGGACTTGTTTTCAAAGAGATGTCGTATTGCATGGTGTTGTGCCCGCGGACCATAGGAAGTGATAGGGATGTCAAGTTCTGAGTCCTTTGGGTGTTTTACTTTGGAGTAAGTTTGCGGGGTACCCAAAACTTTGTTTTCTTACCAACAAGCCACCCCAAACCGATGTGGAAAACAGGAAGTGGTTATATTTCGAACCTTATTCTCGAATTACTTCGAGTGATTATTCCGAAAAGAGAGAACTGAGAAACTTGGGAGAGGAGAAAGTTGCCTTTGGCAGCGAGTTTGTTATCAAACCGGAGTAGTGTTCCATTCTGCTCACAAATTTTCCCTTTTTGAAAGTTCTGTTTACGTGATTCAACCATTGAGCCTCTTGACCTTGTTCCTCTTCCCTCGAAGAACGATCCAGTTTAGATGGGAAAGCGGAAGGCAGAATTCGTGGAAGGCAATTTACACGAAAAGGTAAGACTTCACTATGCGAAAAAGGACAGAAACACAATACACAAAACAACGCAAACAAGGCAGAAAAAAAAGACGTGTTGACGCTGGGAGGGTTATTGGGTATGGCTTGTTGCACCTGAGGAAAAAAGATCAAGATTACAACCAAACGAAGATCCAAATTGCACCACCTAGAGGATTGGGACCATTTCACGTGCTCGAAAGGATTATCAACGAACAATGCTTACAAGCTAATTTCCAGGTGAGATCAAGTTAGTTAACCATTCAAATGTTTCCGCACGGTCTCGCTTGTGATGTAGGTGAGACTTAGTGGACACGAACGAATCCTTTTCAAGGGGGGAGAGAAGAAATGATGGAGTGATTCATAAAAACATTCCAAAAGCGATTCATTGGAAAATAGTGGAAAGGCCCATATGACAATAGCGGACGACGCAAAGAGATCAAAGAAGTTTTACTCACCCGAGCTAGTTGGATATCCAAAGAGTCTGCATGCAAAGCGATGCTCAACCGGCAAGTGATGAAGATGTTAAGGACTGAAACCTTGGATTCCTAATTATGCCAAGCATAAAAAGCCCAAAAAAGTTGCATTTTATTGGGGTCTTGATCTTCTTTGAGTATCTTATTATGGGCTCGTACTAAGGCTCTCCCACGTGGTAGGTTAATTGGAGTATTTTTTTGCAGTCCATTAGAAGTTTATTTTGAGTCCTGAATAAAGGCCTAGACAACGGGGAAATTTCGCCTCCCTAATCCGTTTTTTTTGTTTTACGAGTCTCTAGAATTACTACCAATGAAGGATCAAAATGTCAAGAGTCATGGATTAAAGTCCCTTTCTTTTTTAATCCATTGAATTTAATTAGTGGTCTTTGGATGTTGGGTTTTGAAGCCTATAAATAGATGGCTTCCTATGACTTTCATAACTAATTCACTTGAAGACACATAATATTCTTTCTTAGAGTTTTACTCTCGGTGGGGAGCGTTGTGCGTTGTGTGGAGAGTGTGCTATGAGTGCAACGAACGTTAGCACGATTTGTTGAGGCACCCGTCTTTGGTGGCGTTCGCGATTCCCTTTAGGTTCTTTTTAGGTCTATACACTAAACGGGTCACTGACTTGCTCGAGGGGTTGGAGGTCCTCAATTATCGGGTATTGACGTCCATTCATATCTATCCGAAGGTTTCCAAGTTTCCATTTTAACTTGCGGGGGTCAACGTTTCGTATCAGAGTTGTCGGTTATTATCGGTTGAATTGCTACTGACCCTTTGTATTTGAAACATCTGCTGCTTGTCCTGGTTACTAAATGTATTGTTAGGAACTTATGATTAGAACACTGCTGAAATGGGAAAATTGGACAACTCTGCAGCATCGTTCCCTGATACTTGTATTTCTCAGGACTGCTGTGAGTGACAAATTGTATCTACTTTACTGCCATATTTTTTCGTGTCCTATTTGTTGATTGTACGAAGTGTCGGAAAAAACGAATTCTGCTTGCCGGCGTTAGGTTATTCCGTAACTGTATGTAGTAACCGTACCGCTAGCCAAGGCTGAAACTTAGACACCTATGCTGCATGCTTTCCTGGACTAATTGCATGCTCGCGGTTCGCCGGTGAGTGACAGATTGGCATTACTTACTTGCATATGTTCGGTACTATGGTGATGATAACTTGTACTGTTGGAAACACTGTTGCTTGCTTGTCCTTGATTACTAATTGTATGGTAGGAAACGTATGATAGACAACTGAGGTGTAAAACCGGGAATGCTGCAACATCGTCCTTGATACTGCATTTTGCTCAGGACCAGGTGTGCGTAATCAGATACATTACTACTGCATATGTTTCCCTACTTTATTGGTGATGGTTACGACTTATTATGAACACATCTGCTGCTGCTTGTCCTTGGGATTACTTATGAAGTTTCGGTGAACGTATGATCGACACTGGTTAAAACTAGACAACTGCTTGCTGCAGGTTCCTGGCTTATTGCATTTGCTCCGAGGACCGCTGTTGGAGTGACAGATTACTTACTTTACTGGCATATGTTTGGTACTTATTGGTGATTGCTACTGAATGTATTGAAACACATTGTGCTGCTTGTCCTTGATTACTTTAATGTATGTTAGGAACACTTTATTGATCAAACAATGATAAACTGGACCAAATTGTTTTGTTGATTGTTCCTGATACTTGCCATTGCTACGCGGGCGTTGTTGAGTGACACGATTCATTACTTACTTGCATACGTTTCCGTTTACTTATTGGTGATTGCTACGCTTGGCATTGGAAAACTCTGTTGCTGCTGTTCCTTGATTACCTTCACTTGTTATGTTAGGACGTTACATAGACACGCTGGAAACTGGACAACTGCTGCTGCATGTTCCTTGATTACTTGCATTGCTCAGGAACGTTGTAAGTGACAGATTGCATTACTTGCATATGTTTCGGTACTAATTGGTGATTGATACTGACTTGTATGGAAACATTTGTTGCTGCTTGTTCCTTGATTACTTAATTGTATGTTAGGAACTTATGATAGACACTGCTGAAACTAGACAACTGCTGTTGCGTGTTCCTTGATTACTTGTATTGCTCAGGACCACTGTGAGTGACAGATTGCATTACTCACTTCCATATGTTTCGGTACCTATAGGTGATTGTTACTGACTTGTATGGAAACATCTGCTGCAGCATGTTCTTTGATTACTTAACTGTATGTTAGGAACGTACGATAGACACTGCTGAAACTGGACAACTGCTGCTGCATGTTCCTTGATTACTTGCATTGCTCGGGGCAGCTGTGAGTGACAGATTGCATTACTTACTTGCATATGTTTCGGTACTTATTGGTGATTGATACTGACTTGTATGGAAACATCTGCTGCTGCTTGTTCCTTGATTACTTAATTGTATTTTAGTAACGTATGATAGACACTGCTGAAACCGGACGACTGCTGCATGTTCCTTGATTATTTGCATTGCTCAGGACCGGTGTGAGTTACAGATTACATTACTTACTTGCATATGTTTCACTACTTATTGGTGATTGTTACTGACTTATATGGCAACATCTGCTGCTGCGTGTTCCTTAATTACTTAATTATATGTTAGGAACGTATGATAGACACTGTTAAAACTAGACAACTGCTGCTGCAGGTTCCTTGATTACTTGAATTGCTCAGGACCACTGTGAGTGACAGATTGCATTACTTACTTGCATTTGTTTCGGTACTTATTGGTGATTGCAACTGACTTGTATGGAAACATTTGCTGCTGCTTGTTCATTGGTTACTTAAATATATATTAGGAACTTATGATAGACACTGCTGAAACTGGACAACTGCTGCTGCATTTTCCTTGATTACTTGCATTACTCAGGACCGCTGTGAGTGACAAGATAGCATTACTTACTTGCATATGTTTCGAAACATATTGGTGATTGTTACTGACTTGTATGGAAATATCTGCTGCTGCTTGTTCCTTGATTACTTAATTGTATTCTAGGAACGTAAGATAGACACTGCTGAAACTGGACTACTGCTGCTTCATGTAACTTGATTGCTTGCAATGCTCAGGACCGCTGTGAGTGACAGATTGCATTACTTACTTGCATATGTTTCGGTACTTATCGGTGATTGCTACTGACTTGTATGGAAACATCTGCTGCTTGTTCCTTGGTTACTTAATTGTATGTTAGGAACTTATGATAGACACTGCTGAAACTGGACAACTGCTGCAGCATGTTCCTTGATTACTTGTGTTTCTCAGGACCGCTGTGAGTGACAAAATTGCATAACTTACTGCCATATGTTTCGGTACCTATTGGTGATTGTTACTGACTTGTATGGAAATATCTGCTGCTGCTTCTTTGATTCCTTAACTGTATGTTAGGAACGTACGATAGACAATGCTGAAACAGGACAACTACTGCTGCATGTTCCTTGATTACTTGCATTGCTCGGGGTCGCTGTGAGTGACAGATTGCATTACTTACTTGCATATGTTTCGGTACTTATTGGTGATTGATACTGACTTGTATGGAAATATCTGTTGCTGGTTGTTCCTTGATTACTTAATCGTATGGTAGGAACGTATGATAGACACTGCTGAAACCGGACAACTGCTGCAACATGTTCCTTGATTACTTGCATTGCTAAGGACCGGTGTGAGTATCAGATTACATTACTTACTTGCATATGTTTCACTACTTATTGGTGATTGTTACTGACTTATATGGAAACATCTGCTGCTGCTTGTTCCTTGATTACTTAATTGTATGTTAGGAACGTATGATAGACACTGTTAAAACTAGACAACTGCTGCTGCAGGTTCCTTGATTACTTGCATTGCTCAGGACCGCTGTGAGTGACAGATTACATTACTTACTGGCATATGTTTTGGAACTTATTGGTGATTGCTACTGATTTGTATGGAAACATCTGTTGTTGCTTGTTCCTTGATTACTTAATTGTATGTTAGGAACTTATGATCGACACTGCTGAAACTGGACAACTGCTGTTGCATGTTCCTTGATTACTTGCATTGCTCGGGGCCGCTGTGCGTGACAGATTGCATTACTTACTTGCATATGTTTCGGTACTTATTGGTTATTGATACTGACTTGCATGGAAACATCTGTTGCTGCTTGTTCCTTGATTACTTAACTGTATGTTAGGAACGTACGATAGACACTGCTGAAACTGGACAACTGCTGCTGCATGTTTCTTGATTACTTGCATTGCTCAGGAACGTTGTGAGTGACAGATTGCATTACTTGCATATGTTTTGGTACTTATTGGTGTTTGATACTGACTTGTATGGAAACATTTGTTGCTGCTTGTTCCTTGATTACTTAATTGTGTGTTAGGAACTTATGATAGACACTGCTGAAACTGGACAACTGCTGTTGCATGTTCCTTGATTACTTGTATTGCTCAGGACCGCTGTGAGTGACAGATTGCATTACTCACTTCCATATGTTTCGGTACCTATAGGTGATTGTCACTGACTTGTATGGAAACATATGCTGCTGCTTGTTCTTTGATTACTTAACTGTATGTTAGGAACGTACGATAGACACTGCTGAAACTGGACAACTGCTGATGCATGTTCTTTGATTACTTGCATTGCTCGGGGCAGCTGTTAGTGACAGATTGCATTACTTACTTGCATATGTTTCGGTACTTATTGGTGATTGTTACTGGCTTGTATGGAAACATCTGCTGCTGCTTGTTCCATGATTACTTAATTGTATGTTAGGAACTTATGATAGACACTGTTGAAACTGGACAAATGCTGTTGCATGTTCGTTGATTACTTGTATTGCTTAGGACCGCTGTGAGTGACAGATTGCATTACTTACTTCCATATGTTTCGGTAACTATTGGTGATTGTTACTGACTTGTATGCAAACATCTGCTGCTGTTTGTTCTTTGATTACTTAAATGTATGTGATGTGATCTCACCCGATGAAAGTGTGATAGATCACGACTGTCCGATCGTTCTAATGGTTGTTTCAAGTAAATTGGATAGGACCGCGACCCGTTGTCTATAAACGAGACAACGACCTATGTATAAGTTGAACCGCGACCCGTTGCCTATATACGAGGCAAGAACTTTGGTATAGAGAACGCCACAATCAACCCCACCAAGTTGATTGATAAGTTTCGAACGCCACAAGCTAAAACACTCGATAAGTTCTAAAAGTTCGTAAGGAACAATAAGAGTTAAAAACTCACAATTTTACTCAAAATGAAGGATGATTGAAATGGTTACATTGAGTGCCTATTTATAGGAGAAAATATAAGACCAACTATTTATCTAGATAAGTTGCACAAGCTATCACGATAAGCTATCAAATAAGCAAGACTACTTATCAAAAGGGCGTTATTGACATTTCACCACTTGAAGCTTCTAGTAGGTATTAATCATGCAAGTAACTTCTATCTCTTTATCTCCTCCAAGTAAATGGCCATAATGTTGAGAAAACCTTCAAAATGCCTTGAACTTGGCTAACTTTATGGGCAGATTCATGGACTTGGCTAAGGACATATTTTGGGCCTTTTTTTATTCTTGAAAATATAGGAAAAAGGCTAAGGTTGAAGTGGGCTTTTATTTCACTCAAATTGGGCTTATAATGAGGAAGTTATGGCCAAAACAATGCACATGGGTGGGCTTGGCCGAATTTTATTTATTTTTAGGCTTTTGTGGATTAAAGTGAGAACTTGGGCTCCAAAACTTGGACTAATATTAGTCTTCAACTTGGATCAACATTAGGAAGCGTGCTTGGTTGTTTTGCGAACAAACGAGAGCTTGATTCCGACAATATTTAATCATTCCATTGAGAGCATCCTGGAACATCTTGGATTTTGATCTTGTCATAGGTCCGATCTTCCACCTTAATGGATCTTCGTCATCTCGGTCCTTGGACAGGTTCTCATCAGTATGTTAGGAACGTACGATAGACACCGCTGAAACTGGACAACTGCTGCTGCATGTTCCTTGATTACTTACATTGCTCGGGGCCGCTATGAGTGACAGATTGCATTACTTACTTGCATATGTTTCGATACTTATTGGTGATTGATACTGACTTGCATGGAAACATCTGCTGCTGCTTGTTCCTTGATTACTTAATTGTATGTTAGGAACGTATGATAGACACTGCTGAAACAGGACAACTGCTGCAACATGTTCCTTGATTATTTACATTGCTCAGGACCGGTGTGAGTGACAGATTACATTACTTACTTGCATATGTTTCACTACTTATTGGTGATGGTTACTGACTTATATGGCAACATCTGCTGCCGCTTGTTCCTTGATTACTTAATTATATGTTAGGAACGTATGATAGACACTGTTAAAACTAGACAACTGCTGCTGCGGGTTCCTTGATTGCATTGCTCAGGACCGCTGTGAGGGACAGATTGCATTACTTACTTACAAATGTTTCGGTACTTATTGGTGATTGCAACTGACTTGTATGGAAACATTTGCTGCTGCTTGTTCATTGGTTACTTAAATATATGTTATGAACCTATGATAGACACTTCTGAAACTGGACAACTGCTACTGCATTTTCCTTGATTACTTGCATTGCTCAGGACCGGTGTGAGTAACAAGATTGCATTACTTACTTGCATATGTTTCAAAACATATTGGTGATTGTAACTGGATTGTATGGAAACATCTGCTGCTGCTTGTTCCTTGATTACTTAATTGTATGGTAGAAACGTATGACAGACACTGCTGAAACCGGACAACTGTTGCAGCATGTTCCTTGATTACTTGCCTTGCTCAGGACCGGTGTGAGTATCAGATTACGTTACTTTCTTGCATATGTTTCACTACTTATTGGTGATTGTTACTGACTTATATGGAAACATCTGCTGCTGCTTGTTCCTTGATTACTTAATTGTATGTTAGGAACATATGATAATCACAGTTAAAACTAGACAACTGCTGCTGCAGGTTCCTTGATTACTTGCATTGCTCAAGACCACTGTGAGTGACAGATTGTATTACTTACTTGCATATGCTTCGGTACTTATTGGTGATTGCAACTGACTTGTATGGAAATATCTGTTGTTGCTTGTTCATTGGTTACTTAATTGTATGGTAGGAACTTATGATAGACACTGCTGAAACTGGACAACTGCTGCTGCTTGTTCCTTGATTATTTAATTGTATGTTAGGAACGTATGATAGACACTGTTAAAACTAGACAACTGTTGCCGCAGGTTCCTTGATTACTTGCATTGCTCTGGACCGCTGTGAGTGACAGATTGCACTACTTACTTGCGTATGTTTTGGTACTTATTAGTGATTGCAACTGACTTGTATGGAAACATCTGCTGCTGCTTGTCCATTGGTTACTTAATTGTATGCTAGGAACGTAAGATAGACACTGCTGAAACTGGACTACTGGTGCTGCATGTACCTTGATTACTTGCATTGCTCAGGACCGCTGTGAGTGACAGATTGCATTACTTACTTGCATATGTTTCGGTACTTATCGGTGATTGCTACTGACTTGTATGGAAACATCTGCTGCTCCTTGTTCCTTGGTTTCTTAATTGTATGTTAGGAACTTATGATAGACACTGCTGAAACTGGACAACTACTGCTGCATGTTCCTTGATTACTTGCATTGCTCATGACCGCTGTGAGTGACAGATTGCATTACTTACTAGCATATGTTTCGGTACATATTGGTGATTGTTACTAACTTGTATGGGAACATCTGCTGCTGCTTGTACCTTGATTACTTAATTGTATGTTAGGAACGTGTATGATAGACACTACTGAAACTGGACAACTGCGGCTTTGTGTTCCTTGATTACTTGCATTGCTCAGCACCGCTGTGAGTGACAGATTGCATTACTTACTTGCAATATGTTTCGGTACTTACTGGTGATCGTTACTGACTTGTATGGATAGATCTGCTGTTGCTTGTTCCTTGATTACCTAATTGTATGTTAGGAACGTATGATAGACACTGCTGAAACTGGACAACTGTTGTTGCATGTTCCTTGATTACTTGCATTGCTCAGGACCGGTGTGAGTGACACATTGCATTAACTACATGCATATGTTACGGTACATATTGGTGATTGTTACTGACTTGTATGGAAACATCTGCTGATGCTTGTTCCTTGATAACTTAATTGTAGACACTGCTGAAACTGGACAACTGCTGCTGCGTGTTTCTGTATTACTAGCATTGCTCAGGACCGCAGTGAGTGACAGATTGCATTACTTACTTGCATATGTTTCGGTAGTTATTGGTGATCGTTACTGACTTGTATGGATAGATGTGCTTCTGCTTGTTCCTTGATTACCTAATTGTACGTTGGGAACGTATGATAGACACTGCTGAAACTGGACAACTGCTGCTGCATGTTCCTTGATTACTTCAATTGCTCAGGACCGCTGTGAGTGACAGATTGCATTACTTACTTGCATATGTTTCGGTACCTATTGGTGATTGTTACTGACTTGTATGGAAACATCTGCTGCTGCTAGTTCTTTGATTACTTAACTGTATGTTAGGAACGTACGATAGACACTGCTGAAACTGGACAACTGCTACTGCATGTTCCTTGATTACTTGCATTGCTCGGCACCGCCGTGAGTGACAGATTGAATTACTTACTTGCATATGTTTCGGTACTTATTGGTGATTGTTACTGACTTGTATGGAAACATCTGCTGCTGCTTGTTCCTTGATTACTTAATCGTATGGTAACTTCTCGCTCAGGATAGATTTCAAGCTCACCTACCCTAGCAATTTCCACTGCCTCAATATAACTTCTCGGTCTGCCAGATTTCACAAACTTCCGGATTTCTCGATCTAAACCATCCACAAACAAATCTCTTCTCCTTTCGTCGGTATCAACAGGGTGATCAGATAATAACGAGAGCCTGGTGAATTCCAGCTCATAGTCCGTCACGGATCTTGTACCTTGCTGAAAAGATAGCAGGGTTTTCTCCATCTGGCGCTTAACATCCTGGGGGCAGTATTTTTCCTTCAGATGAATCTTAAATTGATCCCAAGTAATGGATTTCTCCATTGCTTCAGACATGGGATTCGTAATTGACTTCCACCAACGACCAGCTCCATCTTCCAACATTCCTGTCGCAAATGTCACCTTATCTTCTTCATTACACTTGGAGAGTTTAAACGCCTTCTCCACATTCGCGACCCAGTCCATAGCCTTAACAGGATCAGATGACCCCGCAAATGTACGAGCCCCACATTTCTTGAAATCAACAAGTGTACACTCACGTCCTACCTTAACGTGATGGTCGGAAGAGTCAGTTTCACTTTCATCAGAGGACACATGTCTATGTTTCCTCTTCCTGTCTTTCTTCGGCTTCGCTAACATTTCTTCCCTATGCTTCAGTTCTAATTCTTGTAACTTAAGTTCTCGCAACCTAAGTTCTTCTTCACGGCGCTTAAATTCCATTTCGCGCTGGTTAAATTCGTCAGTCTGCATTACTGCTTTACCCTTGGTCAGCAAATCCTTAATCTCCCTAAATCGGTCTTCAACTGCCATATCAGTCTGTAATCGATTTCTATCCATCATAAGCTGCATCTGCCTACGGTTATCCTCATTCAACTTATGAACGAGATCAATCAATTGAGCCTGCTGGGGAGGCACTGGGGTGGCAGTACTGCTTGTGTCATTAGCAGTATTTTCAGGGTCAGTGCCTAGGTCCTCTACGTGAACAGATTCTTTGTGTTGATCAGCTGCAGCATCAGCAGCTTTATCAACCCTTGAGGAACCGGCAACAGTCGGATTCTTATCAGCCATTGGCTGAAAATATAAAGGAAATAGCTATTATTTCCTGATTCAAATAAGCACAGTTCAAGTCACAATTCCTACGTCAGATAATCATATCTAAATTCATAGATATGAAGGCAGTTAATCATACACACAAAGTCAAGTCAAAGTCAAGTCAGTATCAAGCAGTCAATCCCTCCCCCATCCTATCAGTCATCATTTGCCTATCTTAGGTCAAGTTGTGTGGGTAGTCCTTTACTAATTAGGTTACCCTAGGCCTCGGTGACTTGTTCGGGAATTCAGAGTCACATAGTCCATACCATACCAGTAGTTTAAGTATCGGGTGGCCAATCCGATGATTAAACCGCTGCTCTGATACCAACTTTGTAACATCCAATTACAACAAACAGTACACGTTATAATATTTCATTTGATTAAGTAATAATAATTGTTTGATACCACAGGTCCCACAGCAAGAATACTTAATTACAACAATATTAAAATCAAACGGTGGTCTAACTAGTTAGCTTCTAAATCTTCAATCAGAGTGCGGAAGACTGAACAAGCTACCCGAGACCGCATCATCTTTTCAAAATAGGCGTCATCAAAGTCCAAAAGTCTGCTATTCATCGAATGTCCAGAATCACTTAGCCTGGGACGAACTACCTGCTAGGGTCTTGCCTTTATCAACCTTTCCTGAAAAAGAGTTGTCATGACAGAGTAAGCTAACAAAGCTTAGTGAGTTAACAGAGTTCCATTGGTTACCACACACATATAACATACTATCAGATCCTGTCGGCAACACGTCAGAGACGGCAAAAGGTTGGGAGACAACCCAGTCGGTATTCCCATGTGTAAGGCCGAAGCCCTACGGGAAGTGTATGGAAACAAGTCAATTAGGAAAGGAATCTGCAGAATTCCTTCCTGTGAATGGAGATCTCACATTCGGTCCGGCCGGATAATGCAATATGCAGCGGCAAATATTTATACAATCAAGTAAGCAATGAGCATGATACGTATTTACATAAAATGTAAAAGTGAACATGCAATCAAGGCAATTCAAGTGTCTAGCTTCAGTAATGTCAAAAGTACGTTTCTATGATACAATATAGTATTAAAGAAACATGCAGCAACAGTCAGTAGTTTCCATACAGTCAATACATTCACCAATAAGTATCGAAATATATGCAAGTATTTAATGAAAATCTGTCACTCACAGTGGTCCGTAGTCAGATAATGCTTAACGAATTAAGCGGTTCAGTTTACTCTGTCAAATCGACGGGTTCCTGCATTTCAGTTTCAAGTCTGGCATATTAATGTCAAGTCTGAGTCATAATCTATATAACCCTAGTTATATATTCAGGTCATTGTCAATTCTGGTTATCGAGTCTGAGGTAGTTCCTATCGTCCCAAGGTGAGTCTATTCTTATCAGATTAATACGATTCATCTAATTACAGATGTGTGGCCTTGAACAAAGCCAATCGTATTACTTAGCAAGGTGAACAGGACATACAAATTCTAAGGGTTCAACCAGAGTCTGTTAATTTATTTGTGCATATTATAGATACGCATCTTAAACTTGTGAGTTTAATCAATATCAAAAGATACCTTTCATACAATAGGTTGTTTAATCACTTAATCTGATTTTAGGAATTTAACTTTGGCTAGGAACAAACACAGATTCGAATTAAAGAAGTTAGATTCGAACCACCCTATTTCGAATCTATAGATTCGAATGCATACATAGCTAGATTCGAATGCATACATAGCTAGATTCGAATGCATAAATCCGAGATGGGCTAGACAGATTCGAAGGCCTACATTCGAGTCTAGGGAGGGTCAGATTCGATACACTCATATTCGAATCTAGCAAGACAGATTCGAAACACATAAACTAGATTCTAAGGGGAGTAGATTCGAACTGCACATCCTCGAGTCTGAGTGATTAGATTCGAACACATGAATAACTCGAGTTTGTTCTACAAGTTCAACGGTTTTCCAGGTCTTTAACTACGAGACTTGAACATAAATGAGGAAAAATAGATACTAACCTTCGTCCAAGCTATAACCTTCGACTATGGATGATTTCCAAGCAAAAACAGGTCCTAAACGGAAGCAAATCAGCTTCAAATGAAGGGAAAATGAGCAAACTCGAAAATGCTCTTTCAAAACCGAACCAAAAGTCAGAAAAATGGTCGATCTTACCTCAAATCCGGACGAAATCAAACATGTAATGGTAGATTCGTGAAGAACTCGACGATCTCTATCCGATGGCGTAAGAATCACGAGAATCCGACGGTTCGATTAGTAGAAAAGCTAGAGAGAAGATGTAACTTAGAGAGAGAAGGAGGAGAGAGTTCTTAGATTTCCAAACCTAAGAAATGAGGAGGGGAGGTCATATTTATAGGGAAAATAGGGAAAGATCAGATTTTCTACTGAATTTTCCGGAATTGACCAACTTTATTTCCCAACAATCCGATTTGCATATTTGTCTTTTAGTCACATTTTTATTCATTTTAGTCCGTTTCGTCACTTTCAGTCTTTAATTTGTCATTTAGCTGAATATTAATTATTAATATTTGGATAAAATTGCTTTATTATCAAAAGTCTGATGCTGTAATTTATATTTAATAAATTACGGGCTGTTACAATCTTCCCCCGTTAAATTGATTCCGTCCTCGGAATCGACTAAGACAGAAATAACTTCGGATACTTCTGCCTAATCTCGTCTTCTCGTTCCCAAGTTTGCGCAGATCCCTTATGGTATTTCCATTGGACTAACACCATTGGAATTTCCTTGCTGCGCAATTTCGAAACTTTATGATCGATTATGCGCTCGGGCTCTTCTTCGAATCGCAATCGCTCATCAATTTGCACGTCTTCCATCATGAATCCCAGACATTTCGGCAGGCAGCTTCAATCTGTAGGCCTGCAATCCTACACGCTCGAGAATTTCAAAAGGACCCACAAATCGAGGGCTCAACTTCCCCCGTTTGCCGAACCTTACTAATCCTTTTCTTGGCGAGACCTTCAGCAACACTTTATCTCCAACTTCAAACGCGATTGGTTTCCGTCTTTTATCATGATACTTCTTTTGTCTGTCTTGAGAAGTCTGAATCCGCTGTCGGATCAATTGTAGTTGGTCATGGGCTTCTTGCAAAATTGTTGGTCCAGAGATCGGGCGTTCACCTGTTTCCCTCCAACAGGTTGGAGTTCGGCATCGACGTCCGTACAAAAGCTGATATGGAGGCATACCAATAGTCGAGTGATAACTATTGTTATAAGCAAACTCCACAAACGGCAGGTGAGTATCCCAACTTCCACCGAGATCAATCACACAGGCACGTAACATATCTTCTAGGGTCAAAATTGTCCTCTCACTTTGCCCGTCAGTTTCAGGATGATAGGCGGTGCTCATCTTAAGTTTAGTTCCTAGTCCATTCTGAAAAGCCTTCCAAAAACGAGAAGTAAATCTGCTGTCACGGTCCGATACTATAGACAATGGCACACCATGTCTAGTCACGATTTCTTTCATATATAATTCAGCTAACTTTTCGAGGCGTTCATCTTCACGTATGGGTAGAAAATGGGCTGACTTAGTAAGTCGATCCACTATTACCCATATAGAGTCATGATTCCGCTTTGTCCTGGGCAGCTTCGTCACAAAGTCCATGGTTATGTGGTCCCACTTCCATTCCGGGATCGGCAATGGTTGTAGTTCCCCATACGGCTTCTGATGTTCAGATTTGACTTGTAAACAAGTCATGCAATTTTCTACATATCGCCCCACGTCCTTCTTCATTCCAGGCCACCAATATTCCGTCCTCAAATCTTGATACATTTTAGTAGAACCAGGGTGTATCGAAAATTTCGACATATGAGCTTCCGACAGAATTTGATCACGAATACCTCCTAGTCTGGGAACCCATATTCTATCCATGAACCGTCTAAGACCACGATTATCAAGGGTCAGCTGAGTCACATATGTAACCATACGTTCAGATTTCAAGTTCTCATCCCGAATGGCTTCGGTTTGAGCGGCAATAATCGACTCAGGCAAGGCAGGCTCAAAAACAACAGAAGTCAGAGCATAACATCGGGTATAATGGTCTGGTCCGGTTTTGCGGCTTAGGGCATCTGCTACAATGTTTGCTTTACCTGGATGGTAAAGGATTTCACAGTCATAGTCTTTAATCAATTCCATAGATCGTCTTTGACGCATATTCAGCTCTTTCTGATCGAATATATACTTCAGACTTTTGTGATCTGTATATAACTTGCATCTAGTCCCATACAGATAATGCCGCCAAATCTTCAGTGCAAAGGTCACGGCTGCAAGTTCTAAATCATGCGTCGGATAATTCTTCTCATGCGCCTTTAGCTGCCTTGATGCGTAGGCAATTACTTTATCCCTTTGCATCAGCACACAGCCTAATCCCATCTTAGAAGCATCACTATAGACTACAAAATCGTCATTACCCTAAGGTAAGGCCAAAACCGGTGCTTCTACTAGCTTACGTTTTAGAGTTTCAAAGGCTCGATCTTGAGATTCATTCCATTCAAACTTAACTTCTTTCTTCGTCAGACTGGTTAAAGGCACCGCAATCTTGGAGAAATCACGGATAAATTTTCGGTAATAGCCCGCTAAACCCAAGAAACTTCGAACTTCAGATACGTTTTTCGGCGCTTCCCACTTCTGAACCGCATCAACCTTTGATGGATCTACGGCTATTCCCTCACCCGAGACAATATGTCCTAAA
>JAANYP010004360.1:18423-42200 GCA_020465985.1 Centrapalus pauciflorus
TGACTGACTGCCTTCATATCTATGAATTTAGATGTGATTATCTGACGTAGGAATTATGACTCGAATCGTGCTTATTTGAATTAGGAAATAATAGTTATTTCCTTTATATATTTTCAGCCAATGGCTGATAAGAATCCAAATGTTGCTGGTACCTCGACTGTTGGTAAAGCTGCTGATGCTGCAGCTGATCAACACAAAGAATCTGTTCATGTCGAGGACTTAGGCACTGACCCTGAAAATACTGCTAATGACTCAAGCAGTACTGCCACCCCTGTGCCTCCTCAGCAGGCTCAGTTGATAGATCTCGTTCATAAGATGAATGAGGATAATCGTAGACAGATGCAGCTTATGATGGATAGGAATCGACTGCAGACTGATATGGCGGTTGAAGACCGATTTAAGGAAATTAAGGATTTATTGACTAAGGGTAAAGCGGTAATGCAGGCTGATGAGGAAAACCAGCGTGAAATTGAATTTAAGCGCCGGGAAGAAGAACTTAGGTTGCGAGAGCTTAAGTTGCAGGAGTTAGAACTGAAGTATAAGGAAGAGATTTTAGCAAAGCCCAAGAAAGACCGAAAGAGGAAACATAGGCATGTGTCATCTGATGAAAGTGAGACTGACTCTTCTGACCATCACGTTAAGGTAGGACGTGAGTGTACGTTTGTTGATTTCAAGAAGTGTGGAGCTCGTACGTTTGCGGGGTCATCTGATCCTGTTAAAGCTATGGACTGGGTCGCGAATGTGGAGAAAGCGTTTAACTCTCCAAGTGTAATGAAGAAGATAAGGTGACGTTTGCAACGGGAATGTTAGAGGATGGAGCTGGTCGATGGTGGAAGTCAATTACGAATCCCATGTCTGATGCAATGGAGAAATCCATTACTTGGGATCAATTCAAGATTCATCTGAAGGAGAAATACTGCCCTCAGGATGTTAAGCGCCAGATGGAGAAAACCCTGCTATCGTTTCAGCAAGGTACAAGATCTGTAACAGACTATGAGCTGGAATTTACCAGGCTCTCGCTGTTATCCGATCATCCTGTGGACACTGATGAAAGGAGAAGGGATTTGTTTGTGGATGGTCTGGATCGAGAAATCCGGAAGTTTGTAAAGTCCGGCAGACCGAGAAGTTATACCGAAGCGGTTGAAATTGCTAGTGTAGGTGAACTTGAAATCTATCCTGAGCGAGCATGTCCTTTTATTGCTAAATCTAATAAGAAGGAAAAATCTGAGAGAGCTGAAAAGAAGAGTGAAAGTTCGAAGAAGGGAGATAAGCAGTCTTCCAAGAAAGCTAAGTCGTATGCTGTGACCTCGGTGCCAAAGCCTGCTTGTCCTCGCTGCAAGCAAATTCATGAAGGAAAGTGCGATCATGCGTTCGTTAAGTGCTACTGCTGTAGACAGAACGGTCACGATAGGTCAGAATGTCCCAAGCGCAGTGAGGCATGTCGTAACTGCATCACGTTGGGGCATCATGCTAAAGGCTGTACTCGACCCCGATTTGTTCCTCCGCCTGCATCTTCACCTCAGCAATCAGTCAAGGGTTCCTCTGCTCCGAGGAATCAACCGAGATCCTTTCAGATGACAGCCGATGAGGCAAAAGAGACTGCTGACTTCGTCACGGGTACATTTCTTGTTAATGATATGCCTGCTTTAATCCTATTTGACTCTGGCTCTAATCTGTCATATGTGTCTGAAAAGTTTGCTAAACAGTTTGATTTTGCCCCTGTAATGTTACCTGCACCCTTAGACATAGAAACTGCTAGCTCGAATTTTGTGACTGTGAATAGAATCTTTCGTTCCTGTAAGCTAGTGATTGATGACCTCTCCTCGGACGTTGACCTGATACCGATGTGGATTAGAGAATTCGATGTTATTATAGGAATGGACTGGCTTATGACGAATAATGCTGAAATCCTTTGTGCTAAAAGGATAATTAGAATTAGAACCCCCGAAGGAAGTGAACGTTATGTTTATGGCGATAGAAAGACTCGAAATTTAGGTCTCATCTCTGTAATGAAAGCCCGAAAGTGCCTAACCAAAGGTTGTTCCGCCTATTTAGCATATGCCATAGATGCTAAGGAAGTTAAAAAGACCTTGTCTGAAGTACCTGTAGTCCAAGAATTCCCTGACGTATTCCCGGATGACATCTCTGGTTTGCCACCAGATCGTCAAATCGAATTCCACATTGACCTTGTACCGGGTGCTGCTCCTATCGCGAAAGCCCCTTACCGTCTTGCTCCGAATGAAATGAAGGAAATGATGAGTCAGTTGCAGGAATTATTGGAAAAAGGGTTTATTCGTCCGAGTACTTCTCCTTGGGGTGCTCCGGTTCTTTTTGTTAAGAAGAAGGATGGTACCTTTCGCATGTGTATCGATTATCGGGAGTTAAATAAGGTAACTATTAAGAACCGATACCCTCTGCCTAGAATTGATGACTTGTTTGACCAATTGCAAGGGGCTAGCTACTTCTCAAAGATCGATCTCCGATCTGGATATCATCAACTCAAAGTATTTGAGTCTGACGTACCGAAGACTGCATTTCGTACTCGATATGGCCATTTTGAATTCCTAGTAATGCCGTTCGGTCTCACAAATGCCCCGGCCGCATTTATGGACCTCATGAATAGGGTATGTAGACCAATGCTGGATAAATCAGTGATAGTCTTCATTGATGACATCTTGATTTACTCCAAGTCTGAATCTGATCATGCGATGCATTTGCGAGAATTGCTAGAATTATTACGAAAGGAGCGACTCTATGCAAAATTCTCCAAATGTGAATTCTGGTTACGCCAGGTGCACTTTTTAGGACATATTGTCTCGGGTGAGGGAATAGCCGTAGATTCATCAAAGGTTGATGCGGTTCAGAAGTGGGAAGCGCCGAAAAACGTATCTGAAGTTCGGAGTTTCTTGGGTTTAGCGGGCTATTACCGAAGATTTATCCGTGATTTCTCCAAGATTGCGGTGCCTTTAACCAGTCTAACGAAGAAAGAAGCTAAGTTTGAATGGAATGAATCTCAAGACCGAGCCTTTGAGACTCTGAAACATAAGCTAATTGAAGCACCGATCCTGGCCTTACCTGAGGGTAATGATGATTTTGTAGTCTATAGTGATGCTTCTAAGATGGGATTAGGCTGTGTGCTGATGCAAAGGGATAAAGTAATTGCCTACGCATCAAGGCAGCTAAAGACGCATGAAAAGAATTACCCGACGCATGACTTGGAGCTTGCAGCCGTGACTTTTGCACTGAAGATTTGGCGGCATTATCTGTATGGGACTAGATGCAAGTTATATACAGATCACAAAAGTCTGAAGTATATATTTGACCAAAAAGAACTGAATATGCGACAAAGGCGATCTATGGAATTGATTAAAGACTATGACTGTGAGATCCTTTACCATCCAGGTAAAGCAAACATTGTAGCAGATGCCCTAAGCCGCAAAACCGGACAAGACCATTATACCCGATGTTATGCTTTGACTTCTGTTGTTTTGGAGTCTGCCTTGCCTGAGTCGATTATTGCCGCTCAAACCGAAGCCATTCGGGATGAGAACTTGAAATCTGAACGTATGGTTACTTATGTGACCAAGCTGACCCTTGAAAATCGTGGTCTTAGACGGTTCATGAATAGAATATGGGTCCCTAGATTAGGAGGTATTCGTGATCAAATTCTGTCGGAAGCTCATATGTCGAAATTTTCGGTACATCCTGGTTCTACTAAAATGTACCAAGATTTGAAAACGGAATATTGGTGGCCTGGAATGAAGAAGGACGTAGGACGATATGTAGAAAATTGCCTGACTTGTTTACAAGTCAAATCGGAACATCAGAAGCCGTATGGGGAACTACAACCATTGCCAATCCCGTAATGGAAGTGGGACCACATAACCATGGACTTTGTGACGAAGCTGCCCAGGACTAAGCGGAATCATGACTCTATATGGGTAATAGTGGATCGACTTACTAAGTCAGCCCATTTCCTACCCATACGTGAAGATGAACGCCTCGAAAAGTTAGCTGAATTGTACGTAAAGGAAATCGTGACTAGACATGGTGTGCCATTGTCTATAGTATCGGACCGTGACAGCAGATTTACTTCTCGTTTTTGGAAGGCTTTCCAGAATGGACTAGGAACTGAACTTAAGATGAGCACCGCCTATCATCCTGAAACTGACGGGCAAAGTGAGAGAACGATTTTGACCTTAGAAGATATGTTACGTGCCTGCGTGATTGATCTCGGTGGAAGTTGGGATACTCACCTGCCGTTTGTGGAGTTTGCTTATAACAATAGTTATCACTCGACTATTGGTATGCCTCCATATCAGCTTTTGTACGGACGTCGATGCAGAACTCCAACCTGTTGGAGGGAAACAGGTGAACGCCCGATCTCTGGACCAGCAATTCTGCAAGAAGCCCATGATCAGCTACAACTGATTCGGCAGCGGATACAGACTTCTCAGGACAGACAAAAGAAGTATCACGACAGAAGACGTAAGCCGATTGCGTTTGAAGTTGGAGATAAAGTGTTGCTGAAAGTTTCGCCAAGAAAAGGAATAGTAAGGTTCGGCAAACGGGGGAAGTTGAGCCCTCGATTTGTGGGTCCTTTTGAAATTCTCGAGCGTATAGGATTGCAAGCCTACAGATTAAAGCTGCCTGCCGAAATGTCTGGGATTCATGATGTATTTCATGTGAGTAATCTTCGAAAGTGTTTAGCTGACGCTGAAGCTGTGATTCCTTGGAAAGACGTGCAAATTGATGAGCAATTGCGATACGAAGAAGAGCCCGAGCGTATAATCGACCATAAGGTTTCGAAATTGCGCAGCAAGGAAATTCCAATGGTGTTAGTCCAATGGAAATACCATAAGGGATCTGCACAAACTTGGGAACGAGAAGACGAGATTAGGCAGAAGTATCCGAAGTTATTCCTGTCTTAGTCGATTCCGAGGACAGAATCAATTTAACGGGGGAAGATTGTAACAGCCCGTAATTTATTAAATATAAATTACAGCATCAGACTTTGGATAATAAAGCAATTTTATCCAAATATTAGTAAATAACCGAAAATATGAATCTGTAATAATTAATTATATTAAGTTATAATTAATTATGAAAAGTTGCCCCAAATTAGCTGAAATAAGGTTAATAATTAAAATTCAGCTAAATGACAAATTAAAGACTGAAAATGTCAAAACGGACTAAAATGAATAAAAATATGACTAAAAGACAATTGTAGCAAATCTAGAACTCCTTTGCTATTAATTGCATCTGAAATGCAAATCAGATTGATGGGAATAAAAGTTGGACAATTCCGAAAAATTCAGTAGAAAATCTGATTTTCCCTATTTCCCTATAAATAGGGTATTCCTCCTCATTTCCTTGGTTTGGAAAAACTAGAACTTTCTCCTTCTCTCTCTAAGATTTCACATTCTCTCTAGCTTTTCTCCCAAACGATCCGTCGGATTCTCGTGATTTATACGTCATCGGTTAGAGATCGTCGAGCTCTACACGAATCTACCATTGCATGTTTGATTTCATCCGAATTTAAGGTAAGATCGGCCCTATTTCTGTCTTTTGGTTCGGTTTTGAAAGAGCAAACTCGAGTTTGCTCAAATTCCCTTCATTTGAAGCTGATTTGCTCTCGTTTAGGACTTGTTTTTGCTTGGAAATCATCAATAGTCGAAGGATATATCTTGGACGAATGTTAGTGGACTACTTTTCCCTCATATATGTTCATATTTAGTTGATGAAACCTGGAAAATCGTTGAACATGTAGAACAGATTCGAAAATCCATGATTAGACTCGAAATTAGTTGAATTCGAATCTAACCCCCCTAGATTCGAGATGTGCTTCGAATCTAACTCCTAGAATCGAAAATGGTTGCTTCGAATCTGATTCCTTAGTCTCGAATATGTATGAGTTCGAATCTATTAACTAGATTCGAATAGGCTTAATATCGAATCTGTCTAGCTCATCTCGAATGTATGCTTGGAACTATGTATGCCTTCGATTCTATGTGTGTGTTTCGAATCTATAGATTCGAATTAGGTATGGTTCGAATCTAGCTTCCTTAATTCGAATCTGTGTTTGTTCCTAGCCAAAGTTAAATTCCTAAAATCAGATTAAGTGATTAATCAACCTATTGTAATTAAAAGTATAATATGATTATGATAAAACTCACAAATTCTAGTTGCACATCTATTTTATGCACAAATGAATTAACAGACACTGAATGAACTCTTAGAAATCGTATTTCATGATGCACCTAGCTAGTAATATGATTGGCTTTATTTCAAGGCCACACATATGTAATTAGATGAATCGTATTAATCTGATAAGAATAGACTCACCTTGGGACGATAGGAACTACCTCAGACTCGACAGCCAGAATTGACAATAACCTGAATATGTAACTAGGGTTATATAGATTATGTCACAAACTTGACATTAATATGCCAGACTTGAAACTGAAATGCAGGAAGCCGTCGATTTGACAGAGTAAACTGAACCGCTTAATTCGTTAAGCATTATCTGACTACGGACCATTGTGAGTGATAGATTTCATTAATTACTTGCATATATTTCGATACTTATTGGTGAATGTATTGACTGTATGGAAACTTCCGATTGTTGCTGCTTGTTTCTTTAATACTATATTGTATCATAGAAACGTACTTTTGACATTACTGAAACTAGACACTTGAATTGCCTTGATTGCATGTTCACTTTTACATTTTCTGTAAATACGTATCATGCTTGCTGCTTACTTGACTGTCTATATATTTGCCGCTGCATACTGCATTATCCGATAGGACCGAATGTGAGATCTCCATTCACAGGAGGGAATTCTGCAGATTCCTTTCCTATTTGACTTGTTTCCATACATTTCTAGTAGGGCTTCGGCCTTACACAGGGGAATACAAACTGGGTTGTCTCCCAACCTTTTTGCCGTCTCTGACGTATTGCCGACAGGAACTGATAGTATGTTATATGTGTGTGGTAACTAATGGAACTCTGTTAACTCACTAAGCAATGTTAGCTTACTCTGTCATGACAACTCTTTTACAGGAAAAGTTGATAAAGGCAAGACCATAGCAGGTAGTTCGTCCCAGGCTAAGTGATTTTGGACATTTGATGAATAGCAGACTTTTGGACTTTTGCTGACGCCTATTTTGAAAAGATGATGCGGTCTCGGGTAGCTTGTTCAGTCTTCCGCACTCTGATTGAAGATTTAGAAGCTAGTTTAGACCCCCATTTGATCTTTTTATATTTTTTGTAATTAAGTAATCAGGCAGATGGACCTGTGGTATCAAACAATTAGTAATATTTATTATTGAATGAAATGAAATATTATGACGTGTGCTGTTTGTGGTAACTTGGATGTTACACGCTGTGAGTGGCAGATTGCATTATTTACTTGCATATGTTTCGGTACTCATTGGTGATTGATACTAACTTGTATGGAAACATTTGTTGCTACTTGTTCCTTGATTACTTAATTGTATGTTAGGAACATATGATAGACACTGCTGAAACTGGACAACTGTTGCTGCATGTTCCGTGATTACATGCATTGCTCAGGAACGTTGGGAGTGACAGATTACATTACTTACTTGCATGTGTTTCGGTACTTATTGGTGATTATTACTGACTTGTATGGAAACATCTGCTGCTGCTTGTTCCTTGATTACTTAGTTGTATGTTAGAAATGTATGATAGACAGTGTTGAAACTGGACAACTGTTGATGCATGTTCCTTGATTACTTGCATTGCTCTGAACCGCTGTGAGTGACAGATTGCATTACTTACTAGCATATGTTACGGTACATATTGGTGATTGTTACTGACTTGTATGGAAACATCTGCTGCTGCTTGTTCCTTGATTACTTAATTGTAGACACTGCTGAAACTGGACAACTGCTGCTGCGTGATTCTAGATTACTAGCATTGCTCAGGATCGCAATGAGTGACAGATTGCATTACTTACTTGCATATGTTTCGGTACTTATTGGTGATTGTTACTGACTTGTAGGGAAACATCTGGTGCTGCTTGTTCCTTGATTACCTAATTGTATGTTAGGAACGTATGATAGACACTGCTAAAATTGGACAAGTGCTGTTGCATTTTCCTTGATTACTTCGATTGCTCGGCACCGCCGTGAGTGACAGATTGAATTACTTACTTGTTTATGTTTCGGTACTTATTGGTGATTGTTACTGACTTGTATGGGAACATCTGCTGCTGCTTGTTCCATGATTACTTAATTGTATGTTAGGAACGCATGATAGACACTGTTGAAACTGGACAACTGTTGCTGCATGTTCCTTGGTTACTTGTATTGCTCAGGACCGCTGCGAGTGACAGATTGCATTACTTAGTTGCATATTTCCGGTATTTATTGGTGATTGCAACTGACTTGTATGGAAACATCTGATGCTGCTTGTTCATTGGTTACTTAATTGTATGTTAGGAACTTATGATAGACACTGCTGAAAACGGACAACTGCTTCTGCATGTTCCTTGATTACTTGCATTGCTCAGGACCGCTGTGAGTGACAGATTGCATTACTTACTTGCATATGTTTCGGTACCTATTGGTGATTGTTACTGACTTGTATGGAAATATCTACTGCTGCTTGTTCCTTGATTACTTAATTGTATACTAGGAACGTAAGATAGACATTGCTGAAACTGGACTAATACTGCTGAATTTACCTTGATTACTTGCATCGCTCAGGACCGCTGTGAGTGACAGATTGCATTACTTACTTGCATATGTTACAGTGGCTATTGGTGATTGTTACTGACTTGTGTGGAAACATCTGCTGCTGCTAGTTCTTTGATTACTTAACTGTATGTTAGGAACGTAAGATAGACACTGCTGAAACTGGACAACTGCTACTGCATGTTCCTTGATTACTTGCATTGCTCAGGGCCGCTGTGAGAGGCAGATTGCATTATTTACTTGCATATGTTTCGGTACTCATTGGTGATTGATACTAACTTGTATGGAAACATCTGTTGCTGCTTGTTCCTTGATTACTTAATTGTATGTTAGGAACATATGATAGACACTGCTGAAACTGGACAACTGTTGCTGCATGTTCCGTGATTACATGCATTGCTCAGGAACGTTGGGAGTGACAGATTACATTACTTACTTGCATGTGTTTCGGTACTTATTGGTGATTATTACTGACTTGTATGGAAACATCTGCTGCTGCTTGTTCCTTGATTACTTAGTTGTATGTTAGAAACGGATGATAGACAGTGCTGAAACTGGACAACTGTTGATGCATGTTCCTTGATTACTTGCATTGCTCAGGACCGCTGTGAGTGACAGATTGCATTACTTACTTGCATATGTTACGGTACATATTGGTGATTGTTACTGACTTGTATGGAAACATCTGCTGCTTGTTCCTTGATTACTTAATTGTAGACACTGCTGAAACTGGACAACTGCTGCTGCGTGTTTCTAGATTACTAGCATTACTCAGCATCGCAATGAGTGACAGATTGCATTACTTACTTGCATATGTTTCGGTACTTATTGGTGATTGTTACTGACTTGTAGGGAAACATCTGGTGCTGCTTGTTCCTTGATTACCTAATTGTATGTTAGGAACGTATGATAGACACTGCTAAAATTGGACAAGTGCTGTTGCATTTTCCTTGATTACTTCGATTGCTCGGCACCGCCGTGAGTGACAGATTGAATTACTTACTTGTATATGTTTCAGTACATATTGGAGATTGTTACTGACTTGTATGGAAACATCTGCTGCTGCTTGTTCCATGATTACTTAATTGTATTTTAGGAACGCATGATAGACACTGTTGAAACTGGACAACTGTTGCTGCATGTTCCTTGGTTACTTGTATTGCTCAGGACCGCTGCGAGTGACTGGTTGCATTACTTAGTTGCATATTTTCGGTACTTATTGGTGATTGCAACTGACTTGTATGGAAACTTCTGATGCTGCTTGTTCATTGGTTACTTAATTGTATGTTAGGAACTTATGATAGACACTGCTGAAAACGGACAACTGCTTCTGCATGTTCCTTGATTACTTGCATTGCTCAGGACCGCTGTGAGTGACAGATTGCATTACTTACTTGCATATGTTTCGGTACCTATTGGTGATTGTTACTGACTTGTATGGAAATATCTGCTGCTGCTTGTTCCTTGATTACTTAAATGTATACTAGGAACGTAAGATAGACATTGCTGAAACTGGACTAATACTGCTGAATTTACCTTAATTACTTGCATCGCTCAGGACCGCTGTGAGTGACAGATTGCATTACTTACTTGCATATGTTTCAGTAGCTATTGGTGATTGTTACTGACCTGTGTGGAAACATCTGCTGCTCCTAGTTCTTTGATTACTTAACTGTATGTTAGGAACGTAAGATAGACACTGCTGAAATTGGACAACTGCTACTGCATGTTCCTTGATTACTTGCATTGCTCAGGGCCGCTGTGAGTGGCAGATTGCATTATTTCCTTGCATATGTTTCGGTACTCATTGGTGATTGATACTAACTTGTATGGAAACATCTGTTGCTGCTTGTTCCTTGATTACTTAATTGTATGTTAGGAACATATGATAGACACTGCTGAAACTGGACAACTGTTGCTGCATCTTCCGTGATTACATGCATTGCTCAGGAACGTTGGGAGTGACAGATTACATTACTTACTAGCATGTGTTTCGGTACTTATTGGTGATTATTACTGACTTGTATGGAAACATCTGCTGCTGCTTGTTCCTTGATTACTTAGTTGTATGTTAGAAACGTATGATAGACAGTGTTGAAACTGGACAACTGTTGATGCATGTTCCTTGATTACTTGCATTGCTCAGAACCGCTGTGAGTGACAGATTGCATTACTTACTTGCATATGTTACGGTACATATTGGTGATTGTTACTGACTTGTATGGAAACATCTGCTGCTGCTTGTTCCTTGATTACTTAATTGTAGACACTGCTGAAACTGGACAACTGCTGCTGCGTGTTTCTAGATTACTAGCATTGCTCAGGATCGCAATGAGTGACAGATTGCATTACTTACTTGCATATGTTTCGGTACTTATTGGTGATTGTTACTGACTTGTAGGGAAACATCTGGTGCTGCTTGTTCCTTGATTACCTAATTGTATGTTAGGAACGTATGATAGACACTGCTAAAATTGGACAAGTGCTGTTGCATTTTCCTTGATTACTTCTATTGCTCGGCACCGCCGTGAGTGACAGATTGAATTACTTACTTGTATAGGTTTCGGTACTTATTGGTGATTGTTACTGACTTGTATGGAAACATCTGTTGCTGCTTGTTCCATGATTACTTAATTGTATGTTAGGAACGCATGATAGACACTGTTGAAACTGGACAACTGTTACTGCATGTTCCTTGGTTACTTGTATTGCTCAGGACCGCTGCGAGTGACAGATTGCATTACTTAGTTGCATATTTTCGGTACTTATTGGTGATTGCAACTGACTTGTATGGAAATATCTGCTGCTGCTTGTTCCTTGATTACTTAATTGTATACTAGGAACGTAAGATAGACATTGCTGAAACTGGACTAATACTGCTGAATTTACCTTGATTTCTTGCATCGCTCAGGACCGCTGTGAGTGACAGATTGCATTACTTACTTACATATGTTTCGGTACTTATCGGTGATTGCTACTGACTTGTATGGAAAGATTTGTTGCTGCTTGTTCCTTGGTTACTTAATTGTATGTTAGGAACTTATGATAGACACTGCTGAAACTTGACAACTGCTGCTGCATGTTCATTGATTACTTGCATTGCTCAGGACCGCTGTGAGTGACTGATTACATTACCTACTGGCATATGTTTTAGTACTTATTGGTCATTGCTACTGACTTGTATGGAAACATCTGCTGCTGCTTGTTCCTTGATTACTTAATTGTATGTTAGGAACTTACGATAGACACTCCTGAAACAGGTTGCATTACTTACTAGCATATGTTTCGGTACATATTGGTGATTGTTACTGACTTGTATGGAAACATCTGCTGCTGCTTGTTCCTTGATTACTTAATTGTATGATAGACACTGCTGAAACTGGACAACTGCTGCTTTGTGTTCCTTGATTACTGGCATTGCTCATGTAATAGCCCGTAATTTATTAAATATAAATTACAGCACCAAACTATGGGTATTTAAATGATTTTGACTAAATTATTAGTAATTAGTTGAAAACATGCATTATAGATGGTTAATTATATCAAGTTATAATTAATTATGAAAACTTGCCCAAAATTAGCTGAAATAAATTTAAATAATTAAATTTAGCTACTTTGTAACATCCAAGTATCCACAAACAGTACACGTCATAATATTTCATTTCATTAAGTAATAAATACTACTAATTGTTTGATACCACAGGTCCATCAGCATGAATACTTAAT
Source organism: Centrapalus pauciflorus (assembly GCA_020465985.1). Classification (NCBI taxonomy): domain Eukaryota; kingdom Viridiplantae; phylum Streptophyta; class Magnoliopsida; order Asterales; family Asteraceae; genus Centrapalus; species Centrapalus pauciflorus. Next base: position 30,871 of record JAANYP010004360.1, read on the forward strand.
TACAACAATATATTAAAATCAAATGGTGGTCTAACTAGCTTCTAAATCTTCAATCAGAGTGCGGAAGACTGAACAAGCTACCCGAGACCGCAACATCATTTCAAAATAGGCGTCATCAAATCCATAAGTCTGCTATTCATCAAAGTCCAGATTCACTTAGCCTGGGACGAACTACCTGCTATGGTCTTGCCTTTATCAGCTTTTCCTGAAATAGAGTTGTCATGACAGAGTAAGCTAACAAAGCTTAGTGAGTTAACAGAGTTCCATTAGTTACCACACACATATAACATACTATCAGATCCTGTCGGCAATACGTCAGAGACGGCAAAAGGTTGGGAGACAACCCAGTCGGTATTCCCATGTGTAAGGCCGAAGCCCTACGGGAAGTGTATGGAAACAAGTCAAATAGGAAAGGAATCTGCAGAATTCCCTCCTGTGAATGGAGATCTCACATTCGGTCCTGTCGGATGATGCAATATGCAGCGGCAAATATTTATACAGTCAAGTAAGCAATAAGCATGATACGTATTTACATAAAATGTAAAAGTGAACATGCAATCAAGGCAATTCAAGTGTCTAGCTTCAGTAATGTCAAAAGTACGTTTCTATGATACAATATAGTACTAAAGAAACATGCAGCAACAATCAGAAGTTTCCATACAGTCAATACATTCACCAATAAGTATCGAAATATATGCAAGTAATTAATGAAATCTGTCACTCACAGTAGTCCTTAGTCAGATAGTGCTTAACGAATTAAGCTGTTCAGTTTACTCTGTCAAATCGGCGGGTTCCTGCATTTCAGTTTCAAGTCTGGCATTTCAGTTTCAAGTCTGTGACATAATCTATATAACCCTAGTTACATAATTAGGTTATTATCAATTCTGGCTGTCGAGTCTGAGGTAGTTCCTATCGTCCCAATGTGAGTCTGTTCTTATCAGATTAATACGATTCATCTAATTATAGATGTGCAACTTGAATTTGTGAGTTTTATCATAATCATATTATACTTTTAATTACGATAGGTTGTTTAATAACTTAATCTGATTTAGGAATTAATCTTAGACTTGAAACAAGAACCAAATTCGAAAATAGAGGGACAGATTCGAACTAGTACATTTCAAATCTAATTGATTAGATTCGAAATTCACATTACTTTGATACCACACATAGATTCGAGGCATACACTAGATTCGAGGCAATAGATTCTAAGGCAGAATTGAAGCAATAGACTCGAAGACCTATATAGATTCGAAGCATATAGACTCGAACCCATACACAGATTCGAACAGATGCATAGATTCGAAATTCATATATTAGATTCTAAGGGACAGGTAGATTCGAACTAGGAGGCTTCGAGTCTAGGGGGACAGATTCGAATTCATAGATTCGAAACCATACAATTCGAGTCTAGTGAATTCGAGTCTGTTCATGGATCTCTCGAGTTTGTTCTTCTAGTTCATCGTTTTTCCAGGTTTTAACAACTAAATATGAGCATAAAAGATAGAGAAATGGTTACTAACCTTCGTCCAAGCTATAACCTTCGACTATGGATGATTTCCAAGCAAAAACAGGTCCTAAACGGGGGCAAATCAGCTTCAAATAGAGGGAATATGAGTAAACTCGAAATTGCTCCTTCAAAACCGAACCAAAAGACAGAAATAGGTCGATCTTACCTCAAATCGGGACCAAAACAAACATGCGATGACAGAATATTGTAGAGCTTGACGATCTCTATCCGTTGACGTATAAATCACGAGAATCCGACGGTTCGTTTAGGAGGAATTCTAGAGAGAAGGTGAGAGTGTAGAGAGAGAAGGAGAGGATTCTAGCTTTTCCAAACTTAAGAAATGAGGAGGGCTGCCCTATTTATAGGAAAATAGGGAGAAAATCAGATTTTCTACTGAATTATCCGGAATTGACCAACTTTATTTCCCAAACAATCCGATTTGCATATATGTCTTTTAGTCACATTTTTATTCATTTTAGTCCGTTTCGTCATTTTCCGTCTTTAATTTGTCATTTAGCTGAATTATAATTATTAATTTTATTTCAGCTAATTTTGGGCAACTTTTCATAATTAATTATAACTTAATATAATTAACTATTTTAAGATTCATGTTTTCAGTTAATTACTAATATTTGGATAAAATTGCTTTATTATCAAAAGTCTGATGCTGTAATTTATATTTAATAAATTACGGGCTGTTACATAATTGACAAATTAAAGACTTGAAAATGACAAAATGGACTAAAATGAATAAAATTAGTCTAAAAAGATAATTCTAGCAAAACTAGAACCTCCTTGCTATTATTTGCATCTGAAAATGCAAATCAGATTCGTTAAGAGTAAAAATGGTCAATTCTAGAAATTTAGTAGAAAATCATATTTTTATCTATTTCCTATAAATAGAGCCTCCCATCTCCTTGAGTTTGTTTAGCAAAAATTCAGAATTTTCTCTTGAGACTCTCTCTCTCTCTCTACAATCTCAACTTCTCTCTAACTTTTCTCCTAAACGGCTCATCGGATTCTCGTGATTTATACGTCATCGGATAGATATCGTCGAGCTCTACCATAATCTGCCATTGCATGTTTGATTTCGTTCTGATTTGAGGTAAGTTCGACCCTTTTTCTCTCTTTTTGTTCCGGTTTTGAGAGCAAATTCGAATTTGCTCAATTTCTCTTCATTCGAAGTTGATTTGCTCTCGTTTAGGACCTGATTTTGCTTGGAAAACGTCTATAATCATCTAAACTCGAATGCTATAGCTTGGACAAAGGTTAGTGTCGATTTCTCCCTCATTTATGTTCAATTTTAGTTGCTGCTGTATTTGAACCTAAAGACCCAAAACATTGATGTTTGGATAGGTAATAAACTCGAAAATGTGTGAGAAATGAACCTGAAATGAACCTATAAATGTTCCTTGACGTTTTAGGGAATTTCGAACCTATAAATGAACCTATGAATGCATGCTTAAATGATGAACAAGAAGAACAAATTCGAGAGAACCATGAACAAATTCGAATTCATCATCAGAATAGGTTCGAAATTGATTAAATTAAAGACTTTTGGTATGCAAAGGGACTAAATTCGAAGTTAGTTACCTAAATTCGAATTTAATACCTAAATTCGAACCCTAATTCGAATTTAACTCCTTAAATTCGAATTTAACTCCCTAAATTCGAAATTGGTTGCCAAAATTCGAAATTGATTGCCTAAATTCGAAATTGGTTGCCTAAATTCGAATTTATCCCCTAAATCAACCTTAAATTCGAATTTAACCTCTTAAATTCGAATTTACCTACTTAAATTTGAATCTCCCTAATTTTGAACCCCAAATTCGAAGCTATCTATGTTCGGGAGGCACTAATTGTAAATCAGATCAAGTTCTTGATCGGCCTTATGTTTTGTGCATGATTTTAAATTGAAAAGCAACTCATATTGTGATCGCTATAAAATTCACAAGTTTTATAGATTCATGACCATTTTATGCTCAATTAATTAAACAGGTACTATCTGAACCCTCGACTTTGGGACTAAATCTTAAAACATGAAAATATTTGTTTTAATGTTATGAACCCTTAGAATGTGAACAACATGATTTGATTTGCTAATATACTATGTTTGGCTTTGTATTAAGACCATATTTCTGTAAATCATATAAATCTGTAGTAATCTAATAAGAACTGAAGGTTATACCCTAGTATAGACCTAAAGAAGTTCTGGTTGACCTAATTGACCAATGATAAGAATAGGCTCACTCTGGGACATTAGGAACTACCACAGACTCGACAACAAGACATGATAATAACCTAAGTATATAATTAGGGTTATATAGATCATGTTATAAACTTGACATTGATATGCCAGACTTGAAACTGAACTGCAGGAACCAGCCGGTTTGACAGAGTAAATTGGACGGCTTAATTCGTTAAGCACTTATTGACTAATTTACATTGCTCAGGACTACTGTGAGTGACAGATTACATTAAGTACATGCATATGTTTCAATACTTATTGGTGATTGTTACTGAATTGTATGGAAACATCTGCTATTGCTGTCTGTTTCTTGAATACTTTATTTTATGATAGGAACTTACTTTTGACATTGTTGAAATTAGATATCTGATATGCCTTGAACTGCATGTTCACTTTTACTTTCTATGTAAATACTTAGCATGCTATGTTGATTACTTGTTGTTGATGCATTTACATCTGCATACTGCATTTGTTCTGACCGAATGTGAGATCTCCATTCACAGGAAGGAATTCTGCAGATTCCTTTCCTATCTGATCGTTTCCATACGTTTCCCATAGGGCTTCGGCTTTACACATGGGAATACTGACTGGGCTAATCTCCCAAATCCCTTGCCGTCTCTGACGTGTTGACTTGCCGTCATAAACTGATAGTATTATATATATGTGTGGAAGCTAATGGAACTCTGTTAACTCACTAAGCAATGTTAGCTTACTCTGTCATGACATCTCTCTTTACAGGAAAAGCTGATAAGGGCAAGACCATAGCAGTTAGTTCGTCCCAGGCTAAGTGAATTTGGATTCTTGATGATTGCAGACTTTTGGACTTATTGCTGATGCCTATTTTGTAAAGATTATTGCGGTCTCGGGTAGCTTGTTCAATCTTCCGCACTCTGATTGAAGATTTTAGAAGCTAGATTAGACCACCATCATATCTTTAATATATTTTGTAACTAAGTATCGTAAAGCAACTTGAATCAGGTATTTGGACCTGTGGTATCAGACAATAGTAATATTTACTACTTAATGAAATGTATTTTAAGAAATTATGACGTGTACTGTTTGTGGTAACTTGGGTGTTACAAAGTTGGTATCAGAGCAGCAGTTTAATCATCGGATTGGCCACCCGATACTTAAACTACTGGTATGGTATGGACTATGTGACTCTGAATTCCCGAACAAGTCACCGAGGCCTAGGGTAACCTAATTAGTAAAGGACTACCCACACAACTTGACCTAAGATAGGAAATTGATGACTGATAGGACGGGGGAAAGACTTACTGCTTGATACTGACTTGACTTTGTGTCAGCCTGACTGGCTGCTTTCATGATAATGTAATTATATGTGATTATCTGACGTAGGCATTATGATACGCATTGTGCTTATTTGAATCAGGAAATAATAGTTATTTCCTTTATACTTTCAGCCAATGGCTGATAAGAATCCGACTGTTGCTGGTACCTCGATTGTTGGTAAAGCTGCTGATGCTGCGGCTGATCAACAAAAGGAGTCTGTTCATGTAGAAGACTTAGGCACTGACCCTGAAATTACTGCTAATGACTCAAGTAATACTGCCACACATGTGCCTCCTCAGCAGGCTCAATTAATTGATCTCGTTCACAAGTTGAATGAGGATAATCGTAGACAAATGCAACTTATGTTGGATAGGAATCGACTGCAGACTGATATGTCGGTTGAAGACCGATTTAAGGAAATCAAGGACTTGCTTACTAAGCGTAAAGCGGTTGTGCAATCTGATGAGGAAAACCAGCGTGAAATTGACTTTAGGCGTCGTGAGGAAGAACTTAGGTTGCGAGAACTTAAGTTACAGGAGCTGGAACTGAAACATAGGGAAGAGATGTTAGCAAAACCAAAGAAAGACCGAAAGAGGAAACATAGGCATGTGTCCTCTGATGAAATCGAGACTGATTCCTTTGACCATCACGTTAAGGTGGGACGAGAGTGTTCATTTGTTGATTTTAAGAAATGTGGGGCTCGTACGTTTGCTGGGACATCAGATCCAGTAAAAGCAATGGATTGGGTTGCCAATGTGGAGAAAGCGTTTAAACTCTCCAAGTGTAATGAAGAAGACAAGGTTACGTTTGCAACGGGAATGTTAGAGGATGGAGCTGGACGATGGTGGAAGTCATTTACGAATCCCATGTCTGATGCAATGGAGAAATCCATTACTTGGGATCAATTCAAAATTCATCTGAAAGAGAAATACTGCCCCCAGGATGTTAAACGCCAAATGGAGAAAACTCTGCTATCCTTTCAGCAAGATACAAGGTCCGTAACAGATTATGAGCTGGAATTTACCAGGCTCTCATTATTATCTGATCATCCTGTCGATACTGATGAAAGGCGAAGGGATCTATTTGTGGATGGTCTGGATAGAGAAATACAGAAGTTTGTGAAATCCGGTAGACCGAGAAGTTATATAGAGGCGGTTGAAATTGCTAGGGTAGGTGAGCTTGAAATCTATCCTGAGCGAGCATGTCCTTTTATTGCTAAATCTAGTAAGAAAGAAAAATCTGAGAAATCTGGGAAGGAGAGGGTGGAAAAGAAGAATGAAAGTTCAAGGAAAGGAGATAAGCAGTCTTCTAAGAAGGCTAAATCATATGTTGTGACCTCAGCGCCAAGGTCTGCTTGTCCTCGCTGCAAGCAAATTCATGAGGGAAAATGTGATCCTGCATTCGTCAAGTGTTACTGCTGTAGACAGAATGGTCATGACAGGTCGGAATGTCCCAAGCGCAGTGAGGCTTGCCGTAACTGTATCACTTTGGGGCATCATGCTAAAGATTGTACTCGGCCCCGATTTGTTCCTCCGCCTGCATCCTCACCCCAGCAATCAGTCAAGGGTTCTTCTGCTCCGAGGAATCAACCAAGGTCTTTTCAGATGACAGCCGAAGAGGCAAAAGAAACTGCTGATGTCGTCACCGGTACATTTCTTGTCAACTATTTACCTGCTTTAATCCTATTTGACTCTGGCTCTAATCTGTCATTTGTTTCCGAAAAGTTTGCTAATCAGTTTGATTTTGCTCCGGTATCGTTACCTGTACCTTTAGACATAGAAACTGCTAGCTCAAGCTTTGTGACTGTAAATAGAGTCTTTCGTTCTTGTAAGCTAGTAATTGATAACCTCTCCTCAGACATTGACCTGATACCGATGTTGATTAGAGAGTTCGATGTTATTATAGGAATGGACTGGCCATGCTGAAATCCTTTGTGCCAAAAGGATAATTAGAATTAGAACCCCCAAAGGAAGTGAACGTTACGTTTATGGCGATAAAAAAACTCGAGATTTAGGTCTCGTTTCTGTAATGAAAGCCCAAAAATGCCTAACCAAAGGTTGTTCCGCCTATTTGGCATATGCCATAGATGCTAAAGAAGTTAAAAAGACCGTGTCTGAAGTGCCTGTAGTTCAGGAATTCCCTGATGTATTCCCGGATGACATCTCTGGATTACCACCAGATCGTCAAATCGAATTCCTATTGACCTTGTACCGGGTGCAGCTCCTATCGCAAAAGCTCCTTACCGTCTTGCTCCGAATGAAATGAAGGAAATGATGAGCCAGTTACAGGAATTATTGGAAAAAGGGTTTATCCGTCTGAGTACTTCCCCTTGGGGTGGTCCAGTTCTTTTTGTTAAGAAGAAAGATGGTACCTTTCGCATGTGTATCGATTATCGGGAGCTAAATAAAGTAACTATTAAGAACCGATACCCACTGCCTAGAATTGACGACTTGTTTGATCAACTGCAAGGGGCTAGCTATTTCTCGAAGATTGATCTTCGATCTGGATATCATCAACTCAAGGTATTTGAATCTGACGTTCCGAAAACTGCATTTCGTACTCGTTATGGCCATTTTGAATTTCTAGTAATGCCGTTCGGTCTCATAAATGCCCCGGCCGCATTTATGGACCTCATGAATAGGGTATGTAGACCAATGTTGGACAAATCAGTTATAGTCTTCATTGATGACATTTTGATTTACTCTAAGTCTGAATCTGACCATGCTATGCATTTGCGAGAATTGCTAGAATTGTTACGTAAAGAGCGACTCTACGCAAAATTCTCCAAATGTGAATTCTGGTTACGCCAGGTGCAATTTTTGGGACATATTGTCTCAGGTGAGGGAATTGCCGTGGATCCATCGAAAGTAGATGCGGTTCAGAAATGGGAAGCACCGAAAAGCGTATCTGAAATTCGAAGTTTCTTGGGATTAGCGGGTTATTACCGAAGATTTATCCGTGATTTCTCCAAGATTGCGGTCTCGGGTAGCTTGTTCAATCTTACGCACTCTGATTGAAGATTTTAGAAGCTAGATTAGACCACCATCTTATCTTTAATATTTTTGGTAATTAAGTATCTTGTAACTTAAATTGAATCAGGCATGTGGACCTGTGGTATCAGACAATATATTTATTATTTAATGAAATGTACTTAAAGAAACTATGACGTGTACTGTTTGTGGTAACTCGGGTGTTACAACTGCTGAAACTGGACAACTGCTACTGCATTTTCCTTGATTACTTGCATTACTCAGGACCGCTGTGAGTGACAAGATAGCATTACTTACTTGCATATGTTTCAAAACATATTGGTGATTGTTACGGACTTGTATGGAAATATCTGCTGCTGCTTGTTCCTTGATTACTTAATTGTATTCTAGGAACGTAAGATAGACACTGCTGAAACTGGACTACTGCTGCTGCATGTAACTTGATTGTTTGCATTGCTCAGGACCGCTGTGAGTGACAGATTGCATTACTTACTTGCATATGTTTCGGTACTTATCGGTGATTGCTACTGACTTGTATGGAAACATCTGCTGCTTGTTCCTTGGTAACTTAATTGTATGTTAGGAACTTATGATAGACACTGCTGAAACTAGACAACTGCTGCAGCATGTTCCTTGATTACTTGTATTTCTCAGGACCGCTGTGAGTGACAAATTGCATTACTTACTGCCATATGTTTCGGTACCTATTGGTGATTGTTACTGACTTGTATGGAAATATCTGCTGCTGCTTCTTTGATTCCTTAACTGTATGTTAGGAACGTACGATAGACAATGCTGAAACTGGACAACTACTGCTGCATGTTTGATGAGAACCTGTCCAGGGACCGAGATGACGAAGATCCGTTAAGGTGGAAGATCGGACCTATCACAAGATCAAAATCCAAGATGTTCCAGGATGCTCTCAATGGAATGATTAAATATTGTCGGAATCAAGCTCCCGTTTGTTCGCAAAACAACCAAGCACGCTTCCTAATGTTGATCCAAGTTGAAGACTAATATTAGTCCAAGTTTTGGAGCCCAAGTTCTCACTTTAATCCACAAAAGCCCAAAAATAAATAAAATTCGGCCAAGCCCACCCATGTGCATTGTTTTGGCCATAACTTCCTCATTTTAAGCCCAATTTGAGTGAAATAAAAGCCCACTTCAACCTTAGCATTTTTCCTATATTTTCAAGAATAAAAAGGGCCCAAAATATGTCCTTAGCCACATCCATGAATCTGCCCATAAAGGTGTCCATGTTAAAGAACTTGTCAAAGATTAAATTCAAGGCATTTTGAAGGTTTTCTCAACATTATGGTCATTTACTTGGAGGAGATAAAGAGATAGAAGTTACTTGCATGATTAATACCTACTAGAAGCTTCAAGTGGTGAAATGTCAATAATGCCCGTTTGATAAGTAGTCTTGCTTATTTGATAGCTTATCGTGATAGCTTGTGCAACTTATCTAGATAAGTAGTTGGTCTTATATTTTCTCCTATAAATAGGCACTCAATGTAACCATTTCAATCATCCTTCATTTTGAGTAAAATTGTGAGTTTTTAACTCTTATTGTTCCTTACGAACTTTTAGAACTTATCGAGTGTTTTAGCTTGTGGCGTTCGAAACTTATCAATCAACTTGGTGGGGTTGATTGTGGCGTTCTCTATACCAAAGTTCTTGCCTCGTATATAGGCAACGGGTCGCGGTTCCACTTATACCAAGGTTCTTGTCTTGTTTATAGACAATGGGTCGCGGTCCTATCCAAGTTACTTGAAACAACCATTAGAACGATCGGGCAATCGTGATCTATCACACATTCCTCGGGTGAGATCACATCATTTGGTATCAGAGACAAGTTCTATTGGTTTGTTTTCTACTTTATATTTCATTCGTATCATCTTTTACTTTCTTTCTATTCATCCTTTCATTTTAATTTCTTCTCTTCATCATTGCATTGTGGTTCATGTTTGTAGTGGATCCTGTCAAAAATTGACTTGGTTGCTACTAATTGATTTTTTAGGGGATCATACGAGTTCTTTAGTTTTTTTTTTCTGTTTATTCATACTTTGCATCATTTGTTCCTAAAAACAAAAGGAAGCAAAAACAAAAGCAAAAAAAAAAAAAGAAAAGAAAAGCCAAAAAAAAAGGAAGAAATAGAAATCGCATAAAAAAAGTAAAAAAAAAAAATTAAAAAAAGGGGTAAAAAAGCGCAAAAGAAAGATTATTTTTTTACCATGAGATTGGGTGTGGCTTCATTTGCGGACGGAACGTTTTTCCAACAATACGGCGTCAAAGGTCATAATGCCAAGAGGAGATGGACTATTGCAAGTGTTGCAGAAAACCAGATGTACAATGCTTACAAACTTGATCTTCCTATGAGTATAATGTTTCAAATGATGTTGTTAATGTAACTAACTCGCTATGTAACTGACTTGACTTCTTTTGGATATGCAGGTGAAGAGTTGAGACATCACGTTCACAAGAGGAGGGGAATGATGAGAAACCCTTGTCCGGGGACCCCCGAGCTGACGAAGAATCGTTAGGTGGAAAGCTCGGACCTATCCACAAGATCAACCCAAAGCCAAGAGGGTTGTTCCATTGCCCGGGAGGCCCCGCAATGGATATGGATTAAATAGGGTCGGAAATCAAGACGCAAGCTCCCGGTTGTTCGCTAACGAACAAACAAAATTATGTGCACCAACATCCAACCAAGCACGCACATCACGCTTTCCTCAGATGTTGAGCCAAGTTGAGACGGTAAAATATTTAGTCCAAGTTTTGGAAAAAAGCCCAAAGTTCTCACTTGAAAACTTTAATCCACCAAAGCCCAAAAACAAATACATAAAATATCGGCCTAAGCCCACCCGTGTGGCAAATTGGTGTTGGGCCATAAAACTACTATAAACTTAACTCGAATGATACTTGGCATACCGTGTCAAACTAGTAAACTTAACTTTAAACGAACTTTCCGAGACATTTTAAAAAAATATTAAGACTTTTAAAAGAAGAAGAATACTAATAATAAAAATTTTGATAGAAAGAAGTGAACCCAATTTGAGTGACAAATAAAAGCCGCACTTCACCTTAGCCGCGTTTTTCCTAGATTTTTTTCATGTGAGAATAAAAAAAAGGAACTCTGCCACCAAATAATAGAATTAGTACCTTAAGAGCCGACAATACCATCGAATCTGCCCAAAAGGTGGTCCATGTTAAAGAACGTGTCAAAGATTAAAATGGCAACCAAGAGAGCATAACGGATTTTTTGGATTTGGAAGGTTTCCTCAACATT